>JAOEGL010000012.1:1960000-2052500 GCA_034509955.1 Urosaurus nigricauda | reverse complement strand
TTAAGCTTAGCAGGCCCAGGATGTGCTGATTCTGGGAATGACATAAATAGGCCTAGGAGGGAGTGAAGGAGAGGCCTAACACGACCATCAGGCCTGGCCTCAAGTGGAAGAGCCCTCCCTCCATGGTTACATCTGCCTGGCCTAGGAAGGAGTGAAGGAGAGGCCTAGTAACACCATTGGGCCTGGCCTCAAGTTGAAGAGCCCTCCCTCCATGGCTACACCATCTGGCCTAGGAGGGAGTGAAGGAGAGGCCTAACAAGAGCATCGGGCCTGGCCTCAAGTGGAAGAGCCCTCCCTCCATGGCAACATCTGACTGGCCTAGGAAGGAGTGAAGGAGAGGCCTAGTAACACCATTGGGCCTGGCCTCAAGTGGAAGAGCCCTCCCTCCATGGTTACATCTGCCTGGCCTAGGAAGGAGTGAAGGAGAGGCCTAGTAACACCATTGGGCCTGGCCTCAAGTTGAAGAGCCCTCCCTCCATGGCTACACCATCTGGCCTAGGAGGGAGTGAAGGAGAGGCCTAACAAGAGCATCGGGCCTGGCCTCAAGTGGAAGAGCCCTCCCTCCATGGTTACATCTGACTGGCCTAGGAAGGAGTGAAGGAGAGGCCTAGTAACACCATTGGGCCTGGCCTCAAGTGGAAGAGCCCTCCCTCCATGGTTACATCTGCCTGGCCTAGGAAGGAGTGAAGGAGAGGCCTAGTAACACCATTGGGCCTGGCCTCAAGTTGAAGAGCCCTCCCTCCATGGCTACACCATCTGGCCTAGGAGGGAGTGAAGGAGAGGCCTAACAAGAGCATCGGGCCTGGCCTCAAGTGGAAGAGCCCTCCCTCCATGGTTACATCTGACTGGCCTAGGAAGGAGTGAAGGAGAGGCCTAGTAACACCATTGGGCCTGGCCTCAAGTGGAAGAGCCCTCCCTCCATGGTTACATCTGCCTGGCCTAGGAAGGAGTGAAGGAGAGGCCTAGTAACACCATTGGGCCTGGCCTCAAGTTGAAGAGCCCTCCCTCCATGGCTACACCATCTGGCCTAGGAGGGAGTGAAGGAGAGGCCTAACAAGAGCATCGGGCCTGGCCTCAAGTGGAAGAGCCCTCCCTCCATGGTTACATCTGACTGGCCTAGGAAGGAGTGAAGGAGAGGCCTAGTAACACCATTGGGCCTGGCCTCAAGTGGAAGAGCCCTCCCTCCATGGTTACATCTGCCTGGCCTAGGAAGGAGTGAAGGAGAGGCCTAGTAACACCATTGGGCCTGGCCTCAAGTTGAAGAGCCCTCCCTCCATGGCTACACCATCTGGCCTAGGAGGGAGTGAAGGAGAGGCCTAACAAGAGCATCGGGCCTGGCCTCAAGTGGAAGAGCCCTCCCTCCATGGCAACATCTGACTGGCCTAGGAAGGAGTGAAGGAGAGGCCTAGTAACACCATTGGGCCTGGCCTCAAGTGGAAGAGCCCTCCCTCCATGGTTACATCTGCCTGGCCTAGGAAGGAGTGAAGGAGAGGCCTAGTAACACCATTGGGCCTGGCCTCAAGTTGAAGAGCCCTCCCTCCATGGCTACACCATCTGGCCTAGGAGGGAGTGAAGGAGAGGCCTAACACGACCATCAGGCCTGGCCTCAAGTGGAAGAGCCCTCCCTCCATGGTTACATCTGCCTGGCCTAGGAAGGAGTGAAGGAGAGGCCTAGTAACACCATTGGGCCTGGCCTCAAGTTGAAGAGCCCTCCCTCCATGGCTACACCATCTGGCCTAGGAGGGAGTGAAGGAGAGGCCTAACAAGAGCATCGGGCCTGGCCTCAAGTGGAAGAGCCCTCCCTCCATGGCAACATCTGACTGGCCTAGGAAGGAGTGAAGGAGAGGCCTAGTAACACCATTGGGCCTGGCCTCAAGTGGAAGAGCCCTCCCTCCATGGTTACATCTGCCTGGCCTAGGAAGGAGTGAAGGAGAGGCCTAGTAACACCATTGGGCCTGGCCTCAAGTGGAAGAGCCCTCCCTCCATGGTTACATCTGACTGGCCTAGGAGGGAGTGAAAGGGCAGGCCAAACTCCATCGGGCCTGTCCTGGATTATGAAGCAGGGCCCTCCCTCCAGTCCATCCTCCTTGGTCCAGGCCTCAGAGGGAGAGGAGAACTTTTGGACCTGATCCCCTTCTTCCTCAACACCATTCCCTTCTCCTTTTGGGTCGTCTCTTCTTAGATTGTAAACCTGAGGGCAGGGAACCGTCTCATTAAAAATAGTAATTGTCAGCCGCTCTGATAGCCTTTAGGGCTTAAGAGTGGGGTATAAATAAATAAATATTATATTATATTATTACTATAAATCCCTAAGTAAATCTTCCCAATTTCTAGTTGCTATTTGCAATGTTTCTCTCTTTCCACTAAGTGGCAGCCAATACCTAGATATCGAGACACCCAGAAAGAACAGTATTTAAATATATATATATATAATATTTCATCTCTTTTATATAACTCTTCAGTATATTGCATCCAATTTATTTTATTTCTTCTTCTTTTCCTTCTTTTGGATTGCCATACATACTCAACTATAAGCCGATCTCATGTATAAGTCAAGGGCAGGTTATGGGGCCAAAATTAGGGATTTTTTATATAACCCATGGATAAGTAACCCTAAAATTGAAGGGCACGTAGCAAAGGATGATGCAAAGGAAAACAAGGCCAAGCAACATACAGAATTCCAGCAGATATTAAATATTTGTGCTTATGCTAAAGATTGCATGGATGAGATACATAGAGGACAGTCAGTGCTTCCAGGGCAGATTATGGTCTTTTCTTTCAACAGGGTATGGTTCCTTTTTAAAATAAGTATTAAAATATAGTACTTATATTGAACCATGGATAAGTCAACACAAGGGGTTAATTTTTGGACTAAAATTCCTAGACTTATACATGAGTATATACAGTTATATCCCAGAATCTCTTGCCAACCGGAATTGGACTGCTAGATTCTTGGTACCCCCCCAAAAGGTAACTTTCCCTAATAATAATAATAATAATAATAATTTACTTCTATCCCACCTCTTTAATAAAGATCGAGGCGGCTTACATCAGTATAAAACCACGTTAACACCATAAAACGACTCCCACTATCCCCTCCTTCCTTAAAACGATCCACATAATTACAATGCAACAAGCCATAATAAAATGTTAAATTCATTAAAACAATCCTAACAAGAGCAGCTCGTCACGGTCAATCGTCTACAAGGCAGAAATAATACAATTTGGCACCACTTTAAGATGCTGCGGCTCCATCCCTATGGAAATCCTGGGCTTTGTAGTTTTGCAAAGACTTAATAACAATAATAATATCCTGGTCCTCCAAACGATGGAAGTGGCTTACGTTGAAATAAACCAATAAAATACAGTATCACATAATAACAATACAGTATAACCCAACCCTGCCCTAACCCTCCCACCAATAATAATAAAATACAATTAAATTCTCAGTTATTAAAACAACCATTAATAATTAAATATAATTATTGGGATGGGATGGTCTGTATCAGTCCATATCCCTCGCTCTGGTGCGACGCTCCATGTTTTTCTACGGACAAACAAAACACAACCTGAACGAGTGAACAGAAAAGGATGGTTTTTCCTGTAATTTTTTGGAGGGTAAGGTTAATAAGGGAAGGTGGCAAGGAGTGAGACGCTGAACCGAAGGTGAAGGAAGACCTTGCTCTCCGCATGATCCTGGCGCATGGACCATTATGTTGTTCCATCATTAACCGTGCGTCCCTTGCAATGGCCAGGCTCCTATCTGCCATCTGAAGACATGGCTAATGATATTAACTTAGCATGCAAAATGGTCGGCCAATTAAGGGCCCCACTGCAATATTTAGCAAAGCAAGTCTCCAAGGAATACGCAGAGGGCAGGGCCTGTTTTTAGATTAATGCAAACATTCGGGCACGCGCAGCGAGCCAATAACCGTGCCCAAATAAGTCAATATGCTCTCCTGGGCTGCGTCCGCACTGCAGAAATAATCCGCTTTTGACACCACTTGCACACTGCCATGCATCCGGCACATGGAGCCCTGGCAGTGAAAGTGGTGTCAAAACTGGACTATTTCTGCAGCGCGGATGCAAGACTTACTCTCAGAGCTTGGGAAGTTAACTTTTTCGAAAAGGGACTTGTTTGCATGACTTGTTGCAGAGTATTTTGTTTAAAAAAAGGAATTTGTAGATATTTGGTTTAAGTAGTTTGCTCCCCTACTCATTCTATTACGCAGTTTTGTTTTATCTCTTATGTTATTTCTAATAAGATGAACAGTTCATCTGTACCGTGAGAATAATGCCATGGAATAATAATAACAGGGCCTGTATATGTATATACAGAGAGAGTCCAGAATAAATTTGGTACATTTTTCAAACACAAGGTGCAGCTACACTGTAGAAATAATGCACTTTGGCACCACTTTCAATGCTGTAGCTCCATCTAATGGGAACCTGGGATTTGAAGCTTTAAATGCGTATGGTATACCGCCTTTGAATATGGAGGCTCTACTGAGATGTTATAAGGAAACGATTGACCATTTTCGAAATTGTCGAATTTGTCTAATCCTCCTTTAAAGCAGATATCCTTCATTGTGTTTTATGGTAATGAATTCTGTTTATTAATGTGCGTTATGCTGGAAAGGGCTTTTTATATTTTATCCATATAATTTTTATTGATTTTACAGTTGCATAAAACATTTTAACATATAAACCTTCATTCGTCATATCGAAATTCGAAATACACAATCGTACGTTACTCCGTTTAAAATAGAAATATTTGCTTCCTTTGTTTATCCACCTCTATTTTTACCATATTTATGTCTAGTTTCCTGTATTCCATGATTTTATAAAAGTGCTTTACAAAGCAACATACAGATATACAAATACTCTTCTCTTAAGGGGCATCCAGTTTGAATACAAGAATTAATTTTGCAAGTTGGTTTATATTTCCGTGTTGCATTCAATAAGAGCCAGCGTGGTCTAGCAGTTCGAATGCTCGACTATAATTATAATTATTATTATTATTATTTTATTATTATTATTATTATTTCTAGCCCGCCCCTCTGAGCAATCGACTATGACTCCAGAGACCTGGGTTTGAATCCCCGCTCAGCCATGGAAACCCATTGGATGACTTTGGGCAAGTCACACTCTCTCAGCCTCCCGTGTCTTTGCATGGAAGAGTTTTGGAGATGCAAAATGCAAGAAGTAAAAGAGACTTATGTTATAGAGAAGGATCTTCCTTCATTCCCTGGGACAGAAAAGGCCTCGCTTTTAACCTTATTGCTTTTATCAGGTTTGGAACAAGAAATTAAAGTAGTTTGCATGGATTGACTCATCAGGAAGATGGGGGGAAAAAACCCCGTAATAATAAAAATTTAGACCCGGCGATAGTCAAGTCCCCATTTAATATTACTTTTCTCTATTTGCTGTGATAAGCATTAAAATTTGCACACTGGTTGATTAATCATTGTTTAGCAATGCGCCGTGGCGGGGGGCGGCAAACGCTCGGAAAATTGCCACGACGTAATAAATGGTTATTTGATAATGAATGAAATTGTTTGAAAATACTGTTAAAACGTCAGCTTTTAACACACAGATCATCACTCAAAGAAAAAAAAAAGGCGAGTGCAAACACGGAAGCCGCCCTGACAACGTAAATATAATGCCGCAGCCCAAACCGCCGGGCAAAAACAGCCGAAGGAAATGGGTACAAATTGATCTATGAAGTTAATTCCAATCTGCGGCAAGTAATTGCATTGGTTTAACTTATTTAACTCTTCTTTTGCAATGATATTTATGGCGGAGGGCGAAAGTAAAGAAATAAATGATGATAAATAGATAAAAGACATAGGAAATGGGGATTGTTTTCCAACTTAATTACACTGTCACATAAAATTATCACTCAGATACACAACGGCGACAGGAGGAATACATTAAAGGTCTATTACGCTCGGCAGCAAAGGGCCTGGTATCTGGGAGATTGTTTATGCTGTGAAATATATATATATATATATATATATATATATATATTTGTGCCTTAAAAATAATCTCCTGTCTTTTCAGATTGGAAAATATTTCAGGGCTGGCCCTTGTTTGCTTGAAGAACGCTTCTCCGGATGCAGCTCAGGGACTTCCAGACGGAGGTTGCTAAGATGACAAGGAATATCCAGGATTGTTTCGGCTTCTGCAAAATGCTGTCGCCATCAAAGGTATAAAACATTGTCCCAATTTATAGCCCAATTTATAGTCCAAAACACTAACTTTCTAAAGTCTTGGATCTGACCAAACTGGGCTTCTCTCTCTGCACCGTTAACACTACAGTCGACCTTCCAGGTTTGTGTCTTTGACTTTCGTGCATTGGATTATTTATAGATTTGCTTAAGATGTTCTGGCTAGGAATAATATCTAGGTCTTCCGGTGCAACTCTGTGGTCAATGTCCACCGGAGGTTGACCATAGAATTGCGCTGGAGGACCTACAAATGCCTAGAGAAGGCTCTCTAGGTCCTCCAGCAAAAGTATGTGCCCAATATTTACTGGACGTTGACCACAGAATTGCACTGGAGGACCTACAAATGCCTAGAGAAGTGGTCTCTCTAGGAATCTCTAGGTCCTCCAGCACAAGTCTGTGGTCAATATCTGTTGCAAGTTGACCATAGAATTGTGCTGGAGGACTTACAAATGCCTAGAGAAGAGATCTCTCTAGGAATCCGTACATCCTCCAGTGCAACGTTTGGTGAAATTTAGCTATAGAGTCACATTGGAGGAACTAAGGATTCCTAGAGAGAACGTATCAATCAAATCCATGAATGATCAAATCTGGAAAAGTCAGCCACAAATGAGAAAGGCTGACTGTATCGGATGACCAAGGCCACCCAGTTTATGGACTGTGTCCCTTGAGACCAAAGGGATCCCATCCAATACGGTCAGACTTCTCATTTGCGGTCATTGACTTCTCAGACAATTCTACGGTCGTTTTTTGGGAGATGTTGACCGCAGAGTTGCACTGGAGGACCTAGAGATTCCTAGAGAGAACACTTCTCTAGGCATTTGTAGGTCCTCCAGTGCAATTCTGTGGGCAGATGTTGACCATAGAATTGCACTGGAGGACCAAGAGATTCCTAGAGAGAATGCTTCTCTAGTCATTTGTAGCTCCTCCAGTGCAGATCTATGGTCAATTGGCAGGAGATATTGACCACAAGTTTGCACCAAATGACTTAAGAGATTCCTAGAGAGAACACTTCAGTGCAATCGTGCAATCCAGTGGCCAATGTCTGGCAGATGTTGACCACAGAATTGCACTGGAGGACCTAGAGATTCCTAGAAAAGTCTTCTCTCAGTTTTAAAAAGTACGGTGGTTTTTACATTTGCATTTCCCCCACTTTCGTGGGGGTCCTGTGCCCCTAACCCCAGCAAATGTGTAGTTTCCCCCAACCAGACATTGTCCTGATGTGTTGAAATGCATCACTTCGCATTCCGTCAAATGCCAAACCTAAAATGAAAAGGAAGCTCCATCCCCCTTGAGATAACTTGGGAAAATAAAGAGACGCGATCAAGGATAAATTGATGAGACGAAAATCATCCGCGATATTCCTAGAATGGCCCATCAGGCGTCCATAAATTAAACGAATGGACTTGCTCCAGAACTTTATTCTAGCTCTTAAAAATGATATGTGTGCGCTGTAAGGACGGTTTCCGTTCCAGCCGGCGGCTGCTAAGACAGGCCATAACTAAAGTGAAATACCATTAGAATTTGGAAGTGATCACCGATTGTAATCCAGAATGATCTATTATTTACAGTTCTTATTAAAAATATTGAACATGGAAGGCAGTCAAGTCCCAGCAGCTTGGTTTTCCGTTTCGGTCGGACTTCGGTTTCAAAGCAGGGGGGAAAATATTTCCAATTGAAAGACGTGGTTTGCTGCC
Organism: Urosaurus nigricauda; assembly: GCA_034509955.1. NCBI lineage: Eukaryota > Metazoa > Chordata > Lepidosauria > Squamata > Phrynosomatidae > Urosaurus > Urosaurus nigricauda. The sequence continues at coordinate 2,044,576 of JAOEGL010000012.1, read as the reverse complement.
TCTCCACTTAGCATCTCTCCATACGTTTAAAGACGTTGGCGGATTCCTTCAGTTTTGTGCATTTGTTACGATGCTAAACCTATCGCAATGATCTTCCGCTTTGAACGTCAACACAAAAACCTTATAAGATAGGAGATGGCTGTTCCACCAAAAGGCACAGATCCCATAAAAGTCAGTGCCGCTTCTCCCAGAGTATAACCAAACCCTTTAAATCATGGAGACATGCCCACATATAACTTGTCATTGCCATCCTTGGAGGCTGAGAGTGTGTGACTTGCCCAAGGTCACCCAATGGGTTTCATGGCCAAGTTGGCACTCGAACCCTGGTCTCCAGAGTTGCGGTCCAACACTCAAACCGCTAGGTTAACCCGCATTAAAAGCCAAAACAATGTTATTTTATTATTTATTTATACCCCACTCTTCAAAAGGCCAATGGATAACAAGGTCCCACTGTATCGCAATAGCAATAGCAAGTACATTTCTATACTGCTTATCAGTGAACTAGCACTCCTTAAGCGGTTTACAATCTGTAAATCTATACTGAGGATCTATATGAAATCTATACCGAGGACGCACCAGGAATATTTCTTCAATATAGGTTTATGGCTTCTCTTTTCAGTCCAGAGCGTCCCTGGGCAACCCAACCAAGGACGGTCCCCAAACTTACTTTCCCCATCTCTAAGATGGGTGCAATCCCGATCCATGCCTTCCACACAAGGCCTTTGAATGCAAACACGCCTTTCGGCTCTCATCCATGCTGAAGGCACCGTTGGGTAACTAGTAACAACGGGGAATTAGCCATTCGTATATATGTAAATCTGCAAAATGTTGGTGGGGAAGAAAACGTGAGTTGTTGCTCCAAATCGGAGAAGAGTTAATGTGTTCAAAGGCATGCCTGGGTCCTTTTTGGTGATCAAGGAAAGGCACGTTTCCCAGCCGTGAAAGTCTGGATCCCGATAATATTTGTTGTGCTCGTCGCGATTCCTCTTAATGCCCTTGCAAACACATGTAATAAAATGCTAACAAACCGCCATCCATTACCTAATTATATTTATCTAGACAGTGTGTGTGTGTGGTGTGTGTCGGAGCAGGGGGAAAACCTGCCGTAAAAAATATTGTTTCTCATTTGGCAAACAAAGCCAACATTTACAGTTTAATTATCCCTCGTAGAGCTGTAGAGAGAGATTTCTGTTAATCATGTTTGGGCCCTAAGTCCCCGCAACCCAACCCTAAACACGAGGTTTAAAATGCATGTTGACTCCCAATTAAGCCGACTTTCCTCCTGGTAAGGGACTTCTTAATGGGATTTAAATGGTTTTTTTGAGGTTCCATTGGGATCCCCAGCAGGAGAGGTCTTTTTTCGTTTCCCAATATTGATAAACTACCTGTCCCAGCGAAAGACAAATAGGGAAGAAGGTTGGCGCTTTGGCAAAATGTCCCAATTAACGGAAATGGTTCCAAACTTCATCTGGGAAGGAAGGCAAGTCCCAAAGACACTCATTGTTTGAATTTGAGGCCTGAGTGTGCGTGCCGTAATACCGAACTTTGCACAAATATCTCTGGTGCCTTCAATTCATTTTGCAGATCCTTTAGAAAAGAGAGATTAGATAGAGAAGGACTGAGTTTTATATGACCATTGACTGTAGATGTTTCGTGGATTGCATGGTCTGGCTGCTTTGGCTGCATCCGTTCTGCAGAAATAATCTGGTTTGATACCACTTTAACTCCCCTGGCTCAGGGCTGTGAATGTATTAATAACAAATATAAACAACAGAGAATTGAAAACATATAATTGCACATACAAAGAGACTCAGATTTGTTCTTTTCTGTGGCACCAGAGCTCTCTGGCAGAGAAGGTGAAATGTTTCACAAAACGACCATTTCCAGAGTTCCATAGCACCAAACCATGGCAGTTAAAGCAGTGTCAAACTGGATTATTTCTGCAGTGCGGAAGCAAGGTACACAAAAACTAGTGTAGTGCAGTGGGTTGCGTATTAGACAAAGACTCTAAGGGGCCTGGGTTCAAATCCTTGCTCAGCCATGGAAGACCGTGGGATGACTTTGGGTAAGTCACAAACTCTTAGCCACAAGGGAAGGCAATGGCAAGTCCCTTCTGAAGAAATCTGACCAAGAAAGCCCTAGAATATAGTAGTTGAAATTCAATTTAAAGGAACATGACACTATGCACACACACTGAGTGCTCTTTAGTCAGATATTCATTGTGCAAACCCTGAAAAAGAAGAATAAGAAGCAAAAACAGGACTTGAAGATGGGATTGGATGCACAATCTCCAATTTTGGTGCAGACATTAAATCGCAATGGTGGCTGGTGAATCCATGCTGGAGTATGGCTAACCTTAAAGGAGGGTATGTTGTTGCTGTTGTTGTGTGCCTTCAAGTCATTTCTGACTTATGGTGACCCTAAGGCAACCCTATGCTGGGTTTTTCTTGGCATGATTTGTTCAGAGGAGGTTTGCCATGGCATTCCCCTGAGGCTGAGAGAGTGTGACTTTCCAAAGGTCACCCAATCGGTTTCTTGGCCAAGTGGGAAACCGAACCCTGGTCTCCGGAGTCGTAGTCCGACACTCAAACCACTCCCCACATTGGCTCTTTAAAGGAGGTCTCCTGGATGCTGAACTTCTTTGGAGGCTGGATTCGGGACCTTGGAGAGCTCCATGAAAACCTTAGAGATATGAGAAGCCTTTGGCTGCATCCATTTTGCAGTTGTGTTCTTGCAACTCCACTGACAACGGGGAGAACCAATGGTCCGATCGCGTTTCCTTCAATTACCCGAGACTTGCGTGCCAGGTCGACGATAGATCTTACCTATTTAAAAAACCCCGGGGACTAAGCTGGGTTTGCCTGACTCGATGGGGAAGATGCATCAATTATGGGACCTGACAAAAATGTGTCTTCAAGCAGAACTTCGAGTCCCTCCAAAACGTCGGGAAACAAGCTCCGGCGTTTCATGAAGAGTAATTATTTGCCCTTTCCGTGTGGTGTGTTCCTCCTTTATGACTCAAGGAGATAAGTGGATTTATTGGTTTATTTATTTCTTTTATTTAAAACTTCTGTTAGCTTTGGGTTGCCTTGAAGCAGACTAATAAATTTGGCTTTTCAGTCCATCGTTGCCACTTGAGACAGGGATAGACAACTGGGATTGGAAACTCAACTACATTGGGTTCAACGTGAACAAACGTATGTATATGTGCCTTCAAGTCACACATACGGGGACCCCATGGATTTTGTAGGGTTTTCTTAAGCAAGGGATGCTCAGAGGTGGCTTTACCAGTCTGCAGTACCTGGTATGCATTGGTGGTCTCCCATCCAAATTGAAACCAAGTCAAAATGTAGACTGATCCTCTCCTGGGGTCTCTTTGGCAAGACTTTTTTTAATAGAGGAGGTTTGCCATTGTCTTCATGTAAGGCTGAGAGTGTGAGTGTGGTGAATGGAGATTCGAATCCTCTTCTCTTAGAGTTGGAGTCCAACATTGACTCAAAGGCTAGCTCTCCGACTCAGTCGACATTTGCCCTAAACAGCCGTTCTCAACCTGTGGTTGACTCTTTCGGAGGAGTCGCCTAAGCCCATTGGAAAACACATATTTTCGATGGTCTTTGGAACCGAGATTAAAATAATGTCATGGTTGGGGGTCACCACAACATGAGGAACTGCATTAAAGGGCCGCGGCATTAGGAAGGTCGAGAACCACTGATCTAGAAATTCAAGCCTGAATTTCTTGTCGACTGGCGCTCCATCCAAAAACGCATACAAATCCACTCTCTTGCAAGCGCCAATTTATTTTGGAACAACTGAATATTAGTTATTTTATTATATTTATTTGTGTCCTGCTCTTTTCCCAGGACTGGGACTCAATAGAAGGAGAGAAAATATCCGCCTGGCCTTTCAAGGCATTGCACAAAACCCTAATGGCATATATATATATATATATATATATATATGTTTCTAGTGTCCCGTTGCTGCTGATGGAACGGATCTTCTATCAAAACTGCCCGGGTTGAGATTAACTTTACCTGCTGAACGTTGCAAAATTTATCTCCCTGCCCTCTGACCGTCATCTATCAGCAGCCGACCCCTATCTATATAAAACAATAAGCAGAACCTTAAGGGTCTCTTAGAGGCTGTCGGTGAGATGTATATTTGCTGACATGTAACCTGACTAAAGCCAAACTTCATTACCCCTGTGACGGATTGGAGAGCGGCCATCGCTTAACAGTTTTATATTTCCCAACCGCAGCTGAGTTCCTCGACTGAGTTCTCCAAGCTGAGATGGCATTTCCAATCCTGTTACCAGCTCAATGGCTCTCTCTTTCTCATATATATATATATATATATATATATAGGAGGAGAGGGGGGCCACCACTTCATTTAACCTCTCCATCTTGATTATTACTGATGGGCTATCAATAATTTCAACTTGGTTGAGCAGTCGGCTGAAGGTTAAATAAATTCTGCCGGATATGACCAATTGGGAGGGGGGGGGGAAGTATGGTAAATTATTGTTTTCTATGTAGCAAGGGTTGTTTTTGCAAACTACTGGGAGAGATTAATAATAATTATAATTATAATTATAATTTATTTATATTATACATTTGTGTAATATTATATTATACATTTATACATTTCCCTGGGGAATCGAAACAGATTACAGCAGAAGTGTCGTAATAAAATATCATAAGGGATAAAATCCACAGTTAAAACAGTCCCACATCCCGACCCGACCCTGAAACATAAAAACATAAACCCAAAAGACAGTAAAATAGAAATTAAACAATAAATTAATTAAAATTAATTCAATTAGGAATTAAAAATACAAAATCTGTTAAATAAATTCTGCTTGATGTTTGCGTGATTTGTCGCCGAGTGGAAGGATCCCAATTGGAAGGTGATTTCTTAACAGGAGATTCATTATTTGTACTGCACAGAGAGGCAGGAATAATAATAATAATAATAATAATAACAACAACAACATTTAAAGAACTTGTTGTAGAGTCAACAACAGGTTGAGGGTATGTGCAAAACATTTTTGTAGAAAAGGTACTTGGGACTTGAGCGGAGAAGGGAAGACTAATCTTGGAGGACCCTGATCCCGAGAGCCAGCAAGGAGTCATGGTTTGAGTGTTGGACTATAATATTGGAGACTAGAGTTTGAATGGAAACCATGGAAATCCATTAGGACAAGTCACACACTCTCAGCTCCAGGGGAAAGCAATGGCAAACCTCCTCCAAACAAATCTTGCCAAGAAAACCCCATGATAGGGTCTCCGTGTCTCAGAAACTTGACTTGAAGGCACACCACGGCAATGTAATGAATAGAAATATCATTTTCTACAGAGAAGAAGTTGTTCGCACTGCAGAAAATGCTATAATCAGGGGGAGTTACTCTATGCAAAATTGGGATTATTTTATTTTATTTTATTTTTGGTTGAGAAAAGAGCTTTTTCTGCCAATTTTTTGTTAAATAAGTTTGGTGAGGCACCAGCACACTTTGAGAGAGAAGTCCAAAGACCTTATAAAATTACCAATCCCAGGATTACATAAAATGGAGTTGTTAAAGCGGTGTCAAACTGCCTTATTTCTATAGTGCAGATGCACCCTATGGCTCGGTTCAGACAAACGTCCCTGAAAAAAGCTTGCAAAAGCTGGGCCCGGTTCCTTCTTTCGCCGCTCAAAAGAGATTTTTTTCCTCCTTTCTCTGCTGACGATTTGGTTGCGAGCCAGAGCCATTACTATCCTTGTCAGGGCTGGAGAAATATTTTCCCAGGGAAAGGGCAAAGGGGAGGCTGGCGTCCCATTAATAGATATTAATTTGGCAATTAGCCAGTTATTGGGGGGGGGGGGTGGTCTCGGTTTGAAACGCTTAGCCAGACGCAGGTATTTTGGGTCTACCCTCTTTTCAATAAAGGATGGGATTCCATTTAAAAAACTACGGGGCTCAGGCGATGAACACCGAGAACTTCATGGGGCTGGAATATCAGTCTCTCTGATATCCTGGCTCCACACTATTTAGGGCTTCATAGCTAAGATCTGGAGAGGCAGTGTGGCATAGTGGTTTGAGTGTTGGTCTTCGATTCGGGTGTTGGTTTGATACCCAGCTCGGCCACAAAACCCATTCGGAAAGTCACACTCTCTCGGCCTCGGGGAACGCACTGGCGAACCTCCTCTGAACAAATCCTGCCAAGAAAACCCTATGATAGGTTTGCCTTAGAGTCGACTCTGTATGATAAATTGAGGCAACACCAGACCAATTTTACCAGTGGTAAAAGTAGCCCTAGAAGCCAGCGTGGCACAATGGTTTGAGTGCTGGAATTTGGCTCTGGAGACCAGGGTTCAATTCCCAGCTCAGCCATGAAACCCATTGGGTGACTTTGGGCATGGCCAAGAAAACCCCTATGATACGGTCTTCTTTGGGGTCTCCGTAAGTTGGAAATATCTTGAAGGCATACAACGCATGCACAGCTAAGATCCGCAGCTTAGAACTGGGTTCAGAAAGAAACCAGGACTTGCTTCAAGACCATTTGGCGCATGCGAAAAAGAGGAGCATGGGGCAAGAGTGGTGGATGGAAAAGTCCTAGGACAGAGATGAAGGCAATGACTCGAATTCAGGACTGTGGATAGCAATCTAGTAGCTCAGAGGAAGGCAAGGGACTCCAGGATGGCAGGAAAAGAGATGCTAAGCGAAAGGGAATTCAGGGGGTCTTTCCTCCACCTAAACGGCTTGGGAATGTAGGACCCCCATTAAAAAACAAATGGAAAAATTAAATTCACTCCTTTTTTTAACCCAAGAGAACACTTTTCTAGGAATCTCTAAGTCCTCCAGTGCAACTCTTATGGTCAATATCCACTGGAAGCTGAGCGTAGAATTGGGCCAAAGGACCTATAAATGCCCAGAGAAATAGGAGTTTCTAGGTCCTCCAGTGCAAACTCTGGCAAAAGTTGGGCACGGAGCCACGCTGGAAGACCTACACATTCTTGGAGAGAACGTATTAACTGAATCCATTAATAATTAAATCCGGAAAAGTCTGAGCCATAAATGTGAAGGGCTGACCCTATTAGATGGGATCCCTTTTGTTGCAAGGGACACATGTCACACTTTCTGAGCATCAAGGGAAGGCAAAGACAACTCCGCTCTGGACAAACCTTGCCCCCAAAACTCCCCGATAGGTTTGTTTTAAGAGAGCCGGCGTGGTGTAGTAGTTTGAGAACTGGACCAGGACTCTTTAGACCAAGGTTCGAATCACAGCTCAGCTATGAAACCCATGGGTGACCTTCGGGCAAAGTCACAGTCAGCCTCAGAGGATGGCAATGGCGAGCCCTCTCTGAACAAACCTTGCCAAGAAAACCCCATGATAGGATCAACTTAGGGTCTCCGTAAGAAACAACTTGAAGGTACACAACAACATCAGTTTGAAACTACTCCCCATCAGTTTTATTAAGCGGGAGACATATTTATTTTTTGAATTGCTTCTCCAGACACAGAACGGTTCAGTTTTGTCTCGGTGTGCAATACGGTGTTGAAATCACTTAGGGACATATCCACCGAAATTTTTGGGATGCCTTTCAAAACAGTTTTAGGAGCAGAATGTAGAAGTAAGGAGAATGAAGTCTGTGGAAATGTCCTTTAAAAAACAGATCCGTTTAGCTGGAATTTTTTTACAAAACAGTTTAATAAAAAGATTTAGCCATTTATAAAAGTATACACTTGGTAGTAAAAAAAAAAAAAAAGACCCCTGACTTTTGCCTAATAACAAAGCAAAATCATTATGTAAACAGAGAGTGGGGATCTCATCCAGGACCTGTCACATAAATGTCACACTATCCAAAAAGAAATGCGTGTGATTATACATACACTGTAATTGAAAAGGGTATAATACATTAGTAGAGCTGCCCATTTATCTAACTCTAATCAGTTTCAATAAAATCTCATTTGGGAAAGTTGAGCGCGGTTCAGGCTGGATGGTGATGAGGGTATCAGTCATGTGGAGAGGAGTGTCCTGGGCACTACTTTCGAAAGAAAATAGAGGGGGAAAGCCTATGGGGAAAATGATGGTTGCTCATTAAAGGATGGATGGATAGATAGATAGATAGATAGATAGATAGATGTGATTAACAAACAGGACTAAAAGAAAATACAAAGTGAGCAAAAAGTATGGCTTTCGCCTTCTTGAGTTGCTAGAGGTGGAACTGAGTCTGCATCTCCACTGCAGAATTAATGCAGCTTGACACCACTTTGGCTGCTACGGTCCTAATCCTATGGAATTCTGGGATCTGTAGTTTGGCGAAGATGTTCAGCCTTCTCTGTCAGAGAGCTCTGCAAGCAAACAAACTCTACAACAAACTGTAAAATATCTCACCACCAAACCACAAATCCCAGGATTCTGTCAAATATAGGCCTGGCGGTTGAAAAGTGGTGTTGAATTGCATTAATTCTGCCATGTGGATGCAGCTCTAGTCTGCAAAACTTCATTCACACAGTCAGTCTCAAAGGTGCTGTAAGATCCCCTTGTGAACTGAATAAACAACAGAATGCACAGCCAGATGTGTAACTGAATGCACAAGAAAATAAGCGTCCGGATACACAAATGCATGCACAACCAAATATGCCACTGAATGCACAGCTGAATACATAACTGGATGCACAGTCAATGTGCAACACAAGTGAAAACTCAGTTGAATGCGGCACCAAATATGCATCCGAATGCACAACTGGAATCCATGTCCAGATGTGATGTAGCACCGAATGCATAACTCCACTTCTGTCACCTTGAACTGAATATGGGTGACCCCCATCAGACACAAATGTCCCACCACTTCTGCAAAGGAACTTACGCACCAGCTGAGCACAAAAGTTATTCAACTGAGCATGAAAGTCAGAAACATTTTATTCTCCATTACCATGAATGGATGTGAGAGCTGGATAGTGAAGAAAGCGGATAGGAAGAAAATGAATTCATTGGAGATGTGGGGCTGGAAAACAGTGCTAAGGATGCCGTGGATGGCCAAATGGACAAACCAATGGGTCCACAAACAGATCAAGCCTGAGCTCTCCCTGGAAGCCAAGATGATACAGCTGAGGCTATTGTACTTTGGCTACATCATGAGAATGAATGCATCATTAGAAAAGACAGTAATGCTAGGAAAGGTGGAGGGATGTAGAAAGAGAAGAAGAAGACCACATGCTAGATGGATGGACTCTATTAAGGAGGTCTCAGGTATGTGTTTGCAAGACCTGAGCAGAGCAGAGGAGCATAAGCCTTGGAGATGTCTCATCCACAGGGTCGCCATGAGTCGGGATCAACTTGAAAGCAGTTAACAACAGCCGCTCTCCAACAGAGAAGGCTAAATGTCTCAAGAAACATCAGTTCCCAGAATTAGAATCATAGAATCACAGAGTTGGAAGAGACCCCAAGGGCCATTTAGTCCAAGACATGCAGGAACTCTCCATCAAAGCATCCCCATTGACAGTTGGCCATCCAGCCTCTGCTTAAAGACCTCCAAAGAAGGTCTCTCCAAGGCAGCATTTTCTACTATCAAACATCTCTTCCTCTCAGGAAGTTCCTCCTAATGTTTCGGTGGAAACTCTTTTCCTGTAGTTTGCATCCATCGCTCCATTGTCTCCTATTCTCTGGAGCAGCAGGAAACAATCTTGCTCCATCCTCAGTATGACACCCCTTCAAATACTTGAAACAGGGCTATCATATCATATCCCTAGCACTGAGCCAGGGCAGTTAAAGCGGTGTCAGACCGGATTATTTCTGCAGTGTGTTTTGGCCCAAAGACACCAACAGGATTCTGGCCTTCTCCTTGCCCCGGTTTCTTAATAAACCTCAACCCACCTTTTCCATTACTTTCCCACTTCTTCCAAAATCCCGGACAGCAAAAAGTCCTATAGAGGGATTTAAAAACTTAGGCGCAGGCCTAGGCGGCAGAGTCCATGAAAGCGAGAAACGTGGGCCGCTTTCCAGGGACATGGGCTGGTCCGCTGCCAGCCCTTTTAATGAATATCTGTAATTTAGTTCTTATTTTCTTACCCTCTTTATTAAACGCCTCCCAGCTCCATCTCGCCTAATATTTGAACCAGCGCGTTTAATGGCCATCCCTTCATTAAACATTACAAGCTTTTTAAGACCTTGGCAGAGAGTTGCATCTCTTTCAATAACTTGGGGACCGCGGCTACAAAGTCAACAGCGACGGCTAAACTAATCCCCGGCGCTGGCTAATTATTACGGCTCATTCTTGGGCGAGAAGGAAAGAAACGCTGGGGAAGTGTGTGCATATGTGTGTGTGTGTGTGTTTCCCCATCCTAGCTTTTGCACACCGGAGTTTCTTGTGCATTGACACTAGATGTCAGGGAAGGGTAATTGCGGCCTCGATTTTGGCGGCAAAGAGCACCCCCGGTTAGCGTTTTATGGCAAAGGTGAAGTATAGCTGGTTGCAAAGGGGAGACATATATTACAATAAAGCAACGGCAGGGTTGTCTAGTGTTTTTAAAGGCAGTCATAAAAGATGAGTGATGGCGCAGTTTAAAGCTAAAAGACAGCTGCCACGCTCAGTGGCCATGATGGATGTCTAAACACCCAGAGTGGAGAAAAACCTGTCCCTCGGAGACCACCATCCAAAAAATTAATTACTCCGATTCAGCATCTTTAAATGTGCCACTTAATATACTGCCACCATAATTAAATTTCCAGCCCTGTGACCTTGAGACCATTTCCCTCGGATAATAAACGAGATCAAGGATTAATCGATGGGGATCGGCGGCAGAACTGTCCAAGGAAAGCGCACAAACCCGTCCCAGGAACGCTCAAGGTCAGGTAAGGAAGCGGGGGGAAAGATATAGGATGGATAGATAGATAGATAGATAGATAGATAGATAGAGGATTGTGGCACTGATAGTTTTCTTCTTCCTTCTCACTCTCCTGCATACTCTCCCTTGCAATATTTGCAAAACAATAATTCTATCATAAGGTTGGAGCATTTTAGGGTGCGACGCAATGCAATAGATGGGGAAAGGATGGATTTATCTTTCTTCGTTGGTGGCCATGATTCTTTGAAAACTAGACATACATCGGTCTCAGTCCTACATTCCCTATACATATATATATATATATATATATGTATATCCAAAATTTATATCCCGCAGTGGGACTCAAGACGGGTTGCAACATATCAAAAAACACAAAGTTACAACAGTGAGTACAACAATTAAAAGAAAATAGTACGGACAACTAAAGCATAGATTAAAAACAGCCTAATTCAAAGCAATATTCATAAAACATTAAAACAGCACTCAAGTCGAATCTAGCCACCAAACGCCTGCCTGAATAAAAATGTCTTCAGCTGCTGTCCGAAGGAGACTTATTTCTGACTTATGGTGACCCTAATAGCAAGCAACAGCAATAGCAAATGCATTTCTATACCCCTTATCAATGCTCTTACAATGCGTAAGCCAAAGGGTTTTCTTGGCAAGATTTGTTCAGAGGAGGTTTGCCATTGCCATTCTTCAAGGCTGAGAGAATGTGGCTTGCCCAAAGTCACCCAGTGGGTTTCCATGGCTGAGCCATGATTCGAACCCTGGTCTCCAGAGTCACAGTCTAGTGCTCAGACCACTACATCCACATATGGACTTGCAATAGGCTGATCCATATATCCTCCTCCTGACTTACTATAAAGGTCTGGAAGACATATTACCCGGCCATTCGGTGTATCATAGGCTGCATCCGCACTGCAGAAATAATGCAGTTTGACACAACACTTTATATGCTGTGGCTCCAATGCTATGGAATCCTGGGATTTGTAGTTTGTTGGGCACCTGAGCTCTCTGACAGGGATGGCTACGTATCTCACAAAACTACCAATCTGAGAATTGCCTTGCATTGAGTCAAGGCAGTTAAAGTGGTGCCAAACAGTATTCATTTCAGATGCAGACATGGCAAGCAGACAAGACGGGAGAGGTTTGCAACTTATGGCGACCCTAAGGCAAACCTGCCGTGGGTTTTTTTCTTGGCAAGATTTGTTCAGAGGGGGTTTGCCATGGCCGTCCTCTGAGGCTGAGAGAATGTGACTTGCCCAAGCTCACCCAATGGGTTTCCATGGCTGAATATGGATTCAAACTCTGATCTCCAGAGTCGTAGTCCGACGTTTAAAACTCTACACTATGCTGATGCGTTGCTATATCCCCAGAATTAAGTTTCTCCCCTAAACCCCAAATCAAACTAGCTTGTATAGCTATACTTTGGTTCCTTTCTATACCATATTTGTGGAGACGCACCATAAGCATCTCAATAGTCCCAAGATGTGGAAATCATAGGCGAATCTGGTTCGCCTACCGTACCTTGTTCGTTGTTGAGCCGCAGAATTAAACACACAAAGGCCATCCGCAAATGGAGGGAACAAGAGATAAAACAAACGAGGTGGAAATTAGATCCGCTAAAAAGGCAGTGACTCCATTTAACAATTGTTTAACATACCAAATTGCCAGACTTGCGGTAGGTCCAGTCCATGGCCAAAGACTATATATGTGTGAAGACTATATATATATATTTCCGGCTTGGGACACCACCGAAAAACAACCCGGTAGCTCCTTCATTCCTTCATTTGTTCATTCATTCACTTTGGAAAGTGGTGAGCAATGAGTATCATACACTTGTGTTGCACTGTTTAATTGCTTTGCAACATCAAATAATTGCAGGACTTATATATTTTCCTATCCAGTGCAAAGCTCTGTCTCTCTCTCAGTCTCTCTGGCTGCATCCACACTGCAGAAATAATCCAGTTTGACACCACTTTAACAGCCACGGCTCTATGCTCAAACTACAGTTCCCAGAATTTCATAGCATGGAGCCATGACACTAAAAGTGGTGCCAAACCAGATTGTTTCTGTGGATGCAGCCTTTATTTCTATCATCGATTGATGGTCTTAGTTCTGGACAAGGTATGTATCCGCACTGTAGAATTAAAGCAGTTTGGCACCACTTTAACTGCCATGGCTCCCATCTTGTGGAATCCTAGGATTTGTGGTTTGGTGAGGTGTTCAGTGCTTTGTCGCCTGTCCAAACTACAAGTCCCAGGATTCCTCGGTTAAAATGGTATCGAACTGTTTTGCAGTGTGGCTGCAACCTTACTCCCGTTTGAGTCCACATGCCATTCTTAAAATGGTTTCACCCTGAAAAATTGAGTTATTCAGAAACTAATGAGACAAACCAAGGATCTTCAGGAATCAATGCAACAGACTGCTCTCAAAAGGCAAAGAAAGCATTTCCATTAACAATCCTACCTTCTTCTTCGTCTTCTTTTTGCTTCTTCGCTTAATTTGATTTTTGTTTCTTGGATGTGTTTTCTTTTTCTTTCTTTCTTTTCCTGGGTGATAAACAAGATGTTTTACATATGCCTACTAGGAATAATTGATAGTTCATGCTTCTGTGTGTTATACTTGTTAAAATATTTGCATTTAAAAGCCAACTTGAACTCCTACCTTAAGGCTATATACATGTCTTTCCTAAGGAACATCAGATAGGGAAAGGATTAGAAATTATAATTGTTTGGGAAGACTCAAATTTAAAGAGACATGGCTCTTCACTCCTTTTTTTCCCCTTTTTCCTTTTGCTTTCTCTCTCTTCTTCCTTCCTTTCGAGTTGCCAGGAGAAATGCAAAGAAGTTTGTCTGATTATAAATACCTTGATCATGCAAATAATACTGTCTGCCTTGCATGGTAGCTGTCAAGATCGCTCTGAAAGTGGCATCTGGGGATGCATGGATGCTGAACAAAGTGGAGCACCCAATTTCAGATGGCATCGTATCTGCCGTATCAAGGCTTACTATCACCCTGTTTGTTCAATTTGTGTGCAAAAAGTATCATACACAGAGCAGGCTTAGACTTAGAAGACGGAGGAGTGAAGACAGGAAGGAGGAACATCAACCATCTCAGATATGTGGAGAGGCATATTTATAAGGCAAAACATATCCTAGGGCAGTTTTTGGGTTTAAAATGAAATTCCCAAGAGAGAAGAATGAGAAAGGAACTTGCAAATGGCCAAACGATCCATACAAACATCTCTGGGCAATGGAGTATCTCTTCCAGGGGGAAGAATTCTTGGACTTGGTCCACTTGTAAACACAAGGTCTATCGTCCACCATCATTCCTATCAATGAAGGGATTATGCAGGTTCTGATCTTGCTTTATCTGTCCTTGGCTATGTGCGCTTGAGTTTCTATGTCCAGTTCTGGGCACCACAATTCAAAAAGGATGTCGAGAAAATGGAGCATGTCCAAAGGAGGGTGACCAAAATGGTGAAGGGTCTGGAAACCACCAAGCCTTATGAGAAGCAATTTAGGGAGCTATAGATGTTTAACCTGGAGAAGAGAAGGTTAAAAGGTAGCCCTGTTCAAGTATTTGAAGGGATGTCATATTGAGGAGGGAGCAAGCTTGTTTTCTTCTGCTCCAGAAACTAGGATGCGGAACAATGGATGCAAGCTCCAGGAAAAGAGATTCCAGCTCAACATTAGAAAGAACTTCCTAACAGTAATAATATATATATTTCAAGGGGTTCCATATTGAGGATGGAGCAAGCTTGTTTTCTGCTGCACCAGAGAACAGGCCATGGAGCAATGGATGCAAATTACAAGAGGGTCCACCTCAACATTAGGAAGACCTTCCTGACGGTAAGAAATGTTCAACTCTGGAATATGCTGCCTTGGAGAGAATATATAACCTTGGAGCGTGGTGGAAACTCCTTCTCTGGAAGAGGTCTTTAAACAGAGGCGGGATGGCCATCTCTCAGGGGTACTTTGATTCTGTGTTCCTACATGGCAGAAGAGAGTTGGATTGGATGGTCCTTGGGGTCTCTTCCAATGCTACGACTCTCTCTTTACAACTCTATAACCGTCTATAACTCTCTCTACAACCCTACAACTCTCTCGTATGATTCTATGATTCTACTATTCTCCAGCTATGGTCATGGATCTCCTTTCATGGGTAGTTTCCTGCAAGCTACGTGCCTCAGACATCCCTTTTGATATCAATTTGATACAGAGAACAGAGGAGGGGTGCAAAGAGCCAGACCTCGGGGTAACACTTGGCAACCCTCCATCATCCACATATCCATTCAAGTGGGGCTGCTGGTTCTCTCAACATGCACATGAGACCCATGGGTGCAGCCATAGATAACCAAAAAACCATACTTTCTACAGTGACATTTGGAGTAGTACAGGTGTCGAAGACATCCTCTAAGCAGGGAAGGCCAACAGAGCCATCTTGATCATTGCCCGACCATACTTGCGTATCAATCGCTGGCCTTTCTTTCTGCTGCCGTGCAAAAGCAGATATTCTTCTGCAGAGTTAGAGAAGGCGTTGGGTGGAGGCGTACATTGGGGAATAAAGTGGAGGAGAAAAGATGTGCCTGTGTGCGCGTGTGCAATGCTGTTCTTCGGTCCAAGGGAAGAAGGCCTGTCATCTCATCTATCAGACGGCATCTCCAACTGAGACCTTTGCCTCCAGCTCTGTCGTTCTCGCAGAAAGGCAACTTTAATTAGCCATGAAATGCCTACTTGTCCTCCGTAAATACTGGGCATCGGAGGAAAAGTTTTGCTGGAGCGACAGACTCCTTCCTCCTTCTCTTCCTCCTCTTCCTCTCTCTCTCTCTCTCTTTTGTATTAATAATTAATAATTCCCACACAAGTTAACTGCGTGGAGGCTAAAAACCCCAGGAACCGCTTAGCATGAGACAACGGTGTGTCTTGTTGCAAGGATGCCTTGCAGAAGAAGACTGAACGGGAAAGATGAGTTTCTCCTGTTAGAAGTTGTGTTTGTTTCTTTCCAAGGGCTTGTGTTGGAGGCTCAGCCCACATCTGCACTGCCCTTTGGTGCCACTTTCACTGCCATAGCTCAATGTTATGGGATTCTGGGATTTGCAGTTTGGTAAGGCTCCAGCCAGTGTTACAAAGCCAGCATGGTTTGCGTGTTGGCCTACGACTCTAGAAACCGGGGTTGTACATTCCTGATGTGCAATGCGCAATGTCGCAGGATGAATTGACACTGTAATGTAGCCTGATACCACTTCAGCCCTGCAACTCCATCCTGTGGAATCCAGGGATTTCCAATTTTACAAGGTCTTTAGCCTTTCTCTGCCAAAGAGAGCTGGTACCACAGCAAACTACAGATCCCCTAGGACTGTGCAGGATAGCGCCGTCACAGTTTGAGGGATGTCAGCTTGCATTATTTCTACAGTGTAGTAGTTTGAATGTTGGACTATGATTCTGGAGGCCAGGGTTCGATCCCACTTCAGCCATGAAACCTATTGGGTGGCCTTGGACAAGTCGCACACTCTCAGCCTCAGAGGAAGGCAGTGGCCAACCACCTCTGAAGAAACCTGCCAAGAAAACCCCATGATAGGTTTGCCTGAGGGTTGCTATAAGTTGGAAATGACTTGAAGGCACACAACAACAACAACAACCACAACAACAACGCTCCATTCACACCAGCATGAGTCACCAAGAGGATTCTGGTCCACATTGCCGCACACTGTCAGCCACAGAAAACCCATGACCAGTTTGCTTTAGGGTCGGAAATGACTCAAAGGCACGCAATGACAAACAGGTGCCCCTGCAGCTGTCTTTTGCAAGGCCAAGACATGGATAGGAGGCAAAGATGCCAGATGTTTCACAACCCAACAGGGCTGGCTCTGTGCCGTCCCTGGAAGTGCTGGGTTGGGGACGTGGCAACTGGATGCCATGCCCCCAACCTGCTCGAAAAAGGAGCCATGAAACGCAACTCCTATTCCCAGTGCTACAGGGGTGCCATAAGGGCCGTGGCGTGGCCTTATGATGCCCCTTGTGTGCATCATGGCGCACACTGTTTGGTCGGGCACACGCCAAGATGGTGCCCGGGTGTTTCAAGAAGGGCTTGGTGCATGTAAATGCTCAGCCGTGGAGGCAACCCGAGTTTGGGCCCAGGCCAGCACAAAGTGCCAGTCTGTACAGGCCCTTAGTCTTTTAAAACTTGATTTTAGCATTGATTCCCCACCGGAAAAGGCGGAACAGAAATAAATCCTATTATTAGTATTAGTATTATTAATTATTGCATGAATTTAATTATATTTTAGTATACTATTTTTGTATGTTTTTGAGGTTGCAAGCCTCCCTGAGACCCAGCCTAGGGAGAAGGGTGGGATATAAATAAATATAATAAAAAAAATATATTACTACTAATAATAATGATAATGTTTGTACACTGAACGTAAGAAACGATATTGCAGTATCAATATTAAGCTAGCTCTCGCGAAAGCTTTTGCCCTTTCCATCCGAAGAAGGCAAGCGTGCCAGACAATGCCGTCCTCGCCTTCCAAATTGGCCACCGACCGTTCTTTCCGATCCTCCGCGCTTAATGATACGGTTCCCTCCACCTTCCCTGCACCTCTAAATGTTACTGACCTAAAAAGATGTGATCAAAGGTGGTTGAAGATTTCAGCCCCCCGCAGCAAGCATTAAATTGGTCCACTCTCTGGCCTGTGCTGACAAATCATTATCCTCCAGAGCTTTGCCAAGTGGGATAGCGTCTCAATTAGAGATCAAGACCGAGCAACAGTTTCCCAGCCCTACCTTCTTTCCTTCCTTCTTGCTGCGAGAGAGAGAAACAGATCCTCGAATGCCGTAATTTGGTTTCAAGAACCCAGGCTGAAAGGAGCGACGGAGGAGATGAAGCAAGACTGCCATTGCTGCAGAAAGATGGAACACTTCGGTCAGAGATTGCAAGGTTCTACATCGGATTAATCCAGAATGAAAACATCTTCTCATTCCAAACCCAGGACTTGCGGGGCAATCCCAGATTATTCCCCAAAACCTCTAAGGATGCTGCCACATGCTGCAGAAGTGAAGCAGTTTTGAGACCACTTTATCTAAATAAATAAATGAAAAAATAAAACTTTCTGTTCACCCCGCCTCTCCATCAGGATCGAGGCATCTTACAATAAAAATCCATCCAGCAGAACAATTATCCCATTTATTCCCTCCCTCCCCTACGGCATCAATTAAACACATTTAACTTTGAAATCATCCATTAAAAATCTATTGTGGCTCCTTCCTATGCAATCCTAGGATTTGTAGTTTATTGCGTCGCCAGAGCTCTGAGACAGAGAAGGTTTAATATCGCACAAAACTACGCATCTCGGGAACTTTTCGGATAAAACTGGGGTTGCTAAAGTGGTACCAAACTGCTATAACCAGGCCGTGTGGTGGCGTCTGTCAAAACACCAGTAATGTAAGGCTTTGTGGAAGAGATGTAATGCTTTGACAATTTTCTTCTCAAAGAAAATATGCAAATTCACAGTATTGCATATATTTGCAGAGTTGTGGAAGACTATTTGCAGTTTGGGACTGATTCAGTGCAAAATTCACGCATGGTATTTTTGCAAGGATTTCCTGCACAGGAGATATAGCGATGAGGATGGAGATAACCACTATAACAACATCTCCCCTTTTTGGTGTCTCTGCTAAATTTTGGGGAACGATGTTGGCCATTGCAATGGTGCAATGATCAGAAAGGTGAATTCCAAAATGTATGATGCTATAGCTTGGGTTTAGGTCCTTGTAAACACTGAACGGATCAGTGAGAATTCAGTCCAGGGATTTAATGTCTTTGTAAGTGAATATACATACATACGCACCTATATGTATGTATATATAGGAAATAAAACTGAGCATTTTTGCAATGCCCATTCATACCTAGAGTCTGTTGTGATGTTACAACAACATGCAGGTCCGATATACACTGCAGAAATAGTCCAGTTTGACACTGCTTTAACTGTCTAGACTCAATGTTAGGGGATCTTGGGAATTGTGGTTTATTGTGGCACCAGAGCTCTCTGACAGAGAAGGCCAAATGCCTCACAAAACTACAGTTCCCAGAATTCCCTAGCATTGAGCCAGGCAGTTAAAGCAGCATCAAACCGGATTATTTTTGCAGTGTGGATTCGACCTCAAACATCCATTGCACAATGTTAGTTAGTGGAGTGAATGATGCAAGATAATGTATACACAATGTGCATCAATGCCCAATGCGCAGCAGAAATACCCAATATGCATTGAATTATTCTTTCCTGGATGTATATTTTGCAATTTACTTGCAGGCTTTTTATGTTTCTGCAACACGGCTCTGGATTTTTAAAGTTGCAAAACACACACTGCGATGCCGAATCTTGGCCTATTGTTTTTTGTGCAAAACCACCACAACATTTATGGACTTTGCATAAAACGAGCCCCAAGCTGTGCAGATTCTCATCAGCCCAGGTTTCTTTGCTTGTCCGACACTCAAGAAACATGCTTTTCAACCAGTAATTGTCAATAGTATTTTGAATGTACTTTCCATCCCTTGGGAATATTGGCCAAGGAACATAGAAATCAATGGAAGGGAAGGAATTTTGAAAAAAACTCAAATGGGACAAAGCCCTCCTTGTGGATCTGTGGCTTCCAGACCCAATTTCACCAAGTTTGGAGATTAAAATCCCCCAGCAATTGGAAGAATATTTACTGAGCCCAAACCATTGAAAGCGTTAAATATAACCAGCAGCTTGTTGAATTGTGTCCAAAAAGTGGACTAGAAGCCATTGTACAGATGTCATGTCTAATATACATGTCAGGTTAATTTTTGAAATTAAATTCTTGGAATTAAAAAAAAGGGGCCTATAAATGGTTCAAAAATAAATACAATTATTTTCTAGGCAGGGTCTCGGGCGTTTCGAAATTTGCTCAGATGGAAAAGTGTGCCGTCGACCACGAAATGAACACACACACATGCCTGCCGTATATCCATCTAATTTCAAATTTAGGGTTTTAATATGATCCACGACTCGAGCCACCTTTGGGTCCAGCCTTGTGTTTGGTTATAATTTTATCTATTAATCACGTTAATCCAATAGAACCGGCCTTAATCAAATGTGAGTCAATTACCCAGTTCTTCAAATTATAGCCTTTAATGAAAGACATTCTTTAGGCTTGACTGCCAATTAAAGGACCAACCCAATGTCTTCAAGGAACGCGGGGACGCTTTCCTTTTCAGCCCAGAAAAGTACTTGGGCTTTTGATGGATCAGCTATCATTACTCAGAAGGAAGGAAGGAAGGAAGGAAGGAAGGAAAGAAAGAAAGAAAGAAAGAAAGAAAGAAAGAGAACTAACTCTCAGGCAGACAGATGGAGCATTCTTGCCACTCATTTCCAAACTCAGGGCATCGTAGGTTGCATCCGCACTGCAGAATTAATACAGTTTAACACCGCTTTGACTGCCATTTAACTAGGAAATTCTGGGATGTATAGATATTTAGCCTTCTCCGTCAGAGGGCTTTGGTGCCACAGCAAACTACAAATCTGAGTCTATTTGTATGTTCACTATAACATTTTGTTTAACTCTTTATATTTATTCCAGTTCCCAATAAAAGAAAATACAAATGTGACTACTACATGGTCGCACTCTAAAAACAATGCCCCTTTTCTAATTTTGAAAAGTCTTTACTTAATGTGAAACTTTTAAACAAGCTTAATATGAAACCTTTAAGCAAGGACTGTCTTTTGGTGTTTAACTCTTCAAAATTAGAAAATGGGCATCGTTTTTTAGGATGCAACGGGGTGCAACTACATAGAAGCCATGTTTGCATCCCTTCTTATTTTCTTTTATTGGGTATTTTTTTGCATTCTGTTTTGTATTTTACTCTGATTGGAAGCCACCTCGATCCAACCACAAATTATGCAGCCGAGTCTCCCGAGTTTGGGGAAATGGGCATCGTTTTTAGGATGCAACGGGGTGCAATATCTGTATTTCTTTCTTTTTTAAAAGGAAAATGACAGGGAGATTGGCACTCGTAGTGCCCATTCGCATGCAGTGGCTCCATTTGGGATGGAAAACAGAAAGATTACTAAAGAGTATAATGAACTGCACAAGGGCTCCCCAGGGTGAGCTGTCAGATGCATTAACAAAGAAACACACTTATGTTCCAATTAGCCATGTTCCTTCTAATTGAGCCCGGCACCCGGATGGCAAAAGATAATCGTGTATCAAAGATGGGCGGAATTGACGGCATGCGGGTTTTGCTCTCCCGACAAACGATGCCGGATTATGAGAGGTGTGTGTTTTGTGTCCGCTGGCCTCTCCGAAAGGACCTTTCCAGGATGTCGTTCTGCAAAGGGGATCTTGGAGCCCCTTTGAGACTAGCTGTGCCAAAAAAAAGCTGTAGCGTAAGAAGTTTATCACACGAAGAAGATCGGGAGTTTATCCTGCGAATATCCCGGAACGATCACGCAAGTGAGCGAAACGATTTCACACGGCATCACACAAAACCCACCTTTAAAGGGGTCGCAAAGAAGCATCAACACGCATCTTTTCACTTTGGGGATTTCAGCGACAATGCATTTCCGATTTCACTTTCTTGGCGTAACTGCGTGTGAAAATTGCCGTTGCCATTTTTGCTTTATTTGCAGGGTGCTTTAAATGTGCTTTAATCTCTCCTTAGTGACAAAATTAGGCCCAGTGTGATAGACTCCATAGACTCTGGTTGCGTGCAGAAATAATGCTGTTCGACACCACTTTAACTGCTCCATACTATGGAATTCTGGGATTGGTAGTTTCGTGAGATATTCAGCCTTCTCTGTCAGAGAGCTCTGGTGCCTCAACAGACTACAAATCCCAAGATTCCATAGGACGGAGCCATAACTTTTAAAATTGTGTATTATCATTAATGCAAACTGCATTAATTCTGCCGTGTGGCTGCAGCCTTAAACCACAGTGAGAAATTTGCTCTTTTGTAAGGAATTATCTAGAGCAGAAGTTGCCAAATTTAAGTCCTCCAAGTGTTTTGGACTCCAACTCCCAGAAGCCCCAGCCAACAGTCAGGAATTCTGGGAAATGAAATCTGGACCAAAGTTTGAAAACTTTGATCTGGAGCAAGAGACATAACCCCAACTTCCAACTATAAATTTGCAAAGGCAAATTTGCAAAAGAGCTTTCTGCGGGATGCATTTAGGAATAGGAAAGCCAGGTTGGTATTTGTGACATCTTGCCTGTTGATGAAGAAGCCCATGGAGCTTCGAAAGCTTGCAACAAATATATTGTGCATTTCGGTTGGCCAACAAAGGTAACACTGATGGATTTTTGTTTTCGTCAGTATAGTGGTTTGAGTACTGTATTGGATTAGGATACTGGAAAACCAGAGTTCAAATCCATGCTCAGCCATGAAAATTTGACCTTTTGGAAACCCACTGGGAGAGCTATGTTTTTCTTGTGAAGAATGGAGCCATGAGTTTGGTCATGTCACACTCTCTCAGCCTCAGACAAAGGCAAATCTTCAACAAATCCTGCCAAGAAACTCGTATGATAGGTTCAGGTTTAGGATCGCCGCAAATCAGAAACGACTTGAAGGGACACAAAAACTTCAGGAATGAAAAGTTGCGCCTTCGCTCTCTGCCTTTCTACTAAATATTTTTGGAACGTGAAAATTGAGCGCTCTGTTCAATTTGCTGCGAATTTGTCCCTGTTTTGACATTTTCATTTTTAAAACGAACCCCAGCTTCGAAAGACAACTTTCTAAAAAAAGTTTAATTATACAAATATATATATACAAGACATTGCAGATAATATATACCAAACGTAATTAATCTACATAACATTGTTCTAACCTATAACATTACAAACATGCACAACACAAACCAAGCATAAAACAGCTATTGTCCGACTAGTCAAATTACTTTCTGAATAATGCACTTATCTTCTTCTACTAAAGATAAATTTTGTTTCCATTCGTTTCTAACTTTATCTGACATTTTACTTTTCTATACATCAGTAGCAATAGAGAGGACCACAGGAGCGTTTTGATCAGTTGCTTAACAAACTTCTCTCTGTGTAGCTCTTCACACATTTCCACTTTTTCTCAACTTTTTCCCTTGGTATCTTCCTCCAATAAGGCCATACGGATGTCCATTCCCATAGCTTCGTGCAATTGTATTTAGCCATTCTTCTCTATATGGTATTTGGGAGTTTTTCAAGGGATCCTGGCGGATGTAATCCTATATAACACAATGCGCCTATACGCTTATTTCTGTTTCTTTGGAAAGGCACCTTTTAATAAAACGCCGTGCTTCGTAGCTAGTTAGGATTAATATGTGGATATGCCCAAGCAAGTACATACATGTATACATTTCTTGCTGCCTATGCAATCCGAAGGCCTTAAAAGATAAATAATTATTAAAGTCTATGTCACTTTAAAAAAGAAATCCTCCTTTTGATCTGTCGGCTACCAACGGAAGATGTAATCTTTTATTTATACTATGTGAGGTAAAATTTCGAAACTGGATTTAAAGGGGGAAGAAAATACCGCAGCCATCTCCCCGTTCGCTCCGTAATTAAGCCTGTAGGCCACTCGGCGGTTTAGTTGGAAACACCGCACTTGTCAATTTCTGTTATTGCTAATTCCAAGTTCACAGCTCCATACTTCACAAAAAAACAGATCAGGGCCAAAAAAATATATGGGGTTTTAAAAAAACCGAAAGAAATATATCCTCCCCACTCCCCTTCCTCAATTTCTATTAAAAATATTTTGAGTCCCGGGCACGCAGGAGCATTTTCGACACCAACTCTCCGTGCCGAGAGTCCCCAAATTATGGGCGTAAGATTTAAAAACACCCTCCGGCAGCCTGTGCGTCTCCTTTAAACTGAGCCTTTTATATCTCCTCTCTATTGACATGCATTAAATCTTCTTTTCCCCCCTCCCTCCCTCCCTCCCTCCGCCTTCGTTAGTGTATCCTTTTAAAAAATATATTAGAAGTATATACGCTTCTGCCTCAAACCATGGTGCCGTCTGTTCCTTGCGCCCCTTCCTTGCTGCTTTCTTCACTTTGTGACACTTGCAATGAAGAAGGGAAGAAAGGCGCAGCACATTTTTGCATTTCTTTATACATATATATATTTATTTATACGGGAAAAGTGTTGCAAGGTCAGCTGCGCACCTTTCATCTCTTCCTCCACCTTCAGCCATCCGAAGAATGGAGGGACGGGGTCCTAGGGTGGCCGCCTCTCATCTATCCACCGAGAGGAGACAGGTAGCGCTTCTGCTCCTCGGAAAGGTGCCGTAAATAAGCCTCTTAATGGTGGGCTTTCAAGGAAGGGGGCAACGTATCACAGCGTGGCACTTTTCTCATCTTCCTTGGTGCGCCTACAGCCACAAGCGGCCCCATCGAGGAGCATCCCTTTCGAAACGCCCTCCGTTTCTGCTAGGCCTCTGAGCAGAGGATGGGAGCCTCAGATGGCGGTGACACATTGTGCCTCCCGGCCACTTTTAACGGGTTTAGATCCCACTCTGATCTCGGGCTTGGTATGTTGGTTAGACACCCCCCCTTCCGCATCCATCAGCACTTCAGATTCCATTCTTCATCTTTGCTTTCTTCTCTACCTCCTATTTTTCATCCTCTTCTTCCTCCTTGTTATCCCTCCCTCCTCACACCTCCTCTTCTTTTTCTTCTTTGGTTTCCACCTCTTCTTCCTCTTCCTTCCCTTCTACTTCTTTCTCCTCTTCCTCTTCTTTCTCCTTCTCCTTCTCATACCTTCCTCCTCACCCTTTCTCCTCCTCTTCTTCATTTTCCTCCTCCTCTTCTTTCTTCTACTCTTCCTCTTCTCCTTCTTATACCTCCCTCCTCACCCTTTCTCCTCCTCTTCTTCATTTTCCTCCTCTTCTTTCTTCTACTCTTCCCCTTCCATGTGACAGATGAGGGCCATCCAGCTTCTGTTTCAAAAGCTACGAAGGAGGACTCCATGACCTTCTGAGGCATCATCATCTTCCATTGGTGGACAGCTCTTACCATCAGGAACTTCTTCCTAATGTTTATAAAGGAATCTCTTTTTCTGTAGTTTGCATCCATTGCTCCATGTCGTATTCTCTGGAGCAGCAGAAAACAAGCTTGCTCCATCCTCAGTATGACATCCCTTTAATTTTTTAATGAGTGCTCTCATGTCGCCTCCTAACCAGGCTAAACCTACCCAGCTCCCTAAGTGTCTCTACATAAGGGAGTTGATCACACGAAGGGAATTGGAAGTATAATCCAACGGCAATCTGAATGCAATCATGGGGTTTTGCGTGATTGTGTATGAAACTATCACACACAATTTTGGGCACTGGGAGGCAATTTTGGGCAGTTCTGAATGCAATGCAGTGTCAATAGGCAATCACGTAAATTCGCTGAACTAGTGAATTTACTCAGTTACGAACTGGCCTCACTTCCATTTCTTTCGAAATTGAGAGAAATTCTTCCCATGTGATAAACTCCAAGGCTTCATGGTTTCCACACCATTCACTATTTTGGCTACCCTCCTTTGGACACATGGCTCCAGTTTCTCAACATCCCTTTTGAGTTGTGGTTCCCAGAACTGGACACAGGATTAATCCAGGTGAGGCCCGACCAAAGCAGAATAGAATGGCACTATGACTTTCCTTGATCTAGACACTATACTTCTAGATTCATATTGACATTTTTAACTGCTGTATCACATTGTTGACTCATATTCAGGTTGTAGTCTGTTATGACTTCTTGATCCCTTTCGCATGTCCTGTTGTTGCATAACACATAGCATTCCTTATGCGTGCAGTTGTGGGTGGGTTGGCCATGGGGTAACATCTGTTTTGGTTGTGCAAGTGGCATTCTGCAAGTGTAAACTTTGCGCATGCAGCTGTGAAGGCTTGGATGGTGCATTCAGTTTACCACTTGGGCCTCATTCCCACAACCTATTAAACCGAACCATGATTCAGTTTGAACCGGTTCAAATGACCCTGGTTCCCACTTAAATTGAATTCCTGAAGCAATTCGGCAAGAGGGGGGAAGGCATCGCACCCATTTAACCTACATCTTTTTGAAGCTGAATTTTTCCTCATCTTTTTGGATAAATCGGTTCAGCGCAAGCATGAACCACAAGTGGATGAGAATTTATTCAAATTTGCCCTTCGGCCAGCTGGAATTGAATCGTTTTGAGTCAATTCATCATGAATGTGGGTTATTTTGATGCCAGAAAATGCCAAAAAATGCGACCAGGGCAAACGTAGTGGGAACCACGCTCCGATGTTGAATCGATCCATCGGTTTGGATTGGATTGCATACCGATTTATCTGTAAGTGGGAATGGAGCCTTGGTTCACTGGGATTGTGGAAACAACCAGCCCATTTGTAGCTATACAACTGTTGGTGATGTAGCAGAAGGACAGTGTTCACAATATGAGTGCAAATTTACACTACACAAGGCTGATGGAGGAGTGCGGCTACTGTCGTGCTGTGACTTCTACACCGGCAACGAAAGAAGCAAACATCGCCTTCACATCATTAAGGGGAAACCGCACAAGGATGGGGAAAACATTCAGAAATGCGCCGTCTCCGTCCGTTCAAATAGAGCTACTGCCATGAATAATTGAGAAGCTGGGATATATTACATTTAAAGATCCCCTTCGGCACCCGTTGGAAGTTTCTGGATCTTGACAACTTTTTACCAAGCTCGCTAGGGTTACCCGTCTTTGCAAAGGCGATGTAGGAATCCTCAGGCTAAAGTTACTGATATCTTATCCATCTTATTTTTCTACCATTTTAATTTTATATAGATATATATTTGTGGAACAGATCTTTGGGCAGCTTTTTCGAGGAAGGGAAAGGCTTCAGTGGGTACTTTAAAACACGATGGCAATTTTGACTCGCGCTGCTGTTCGAAGAATGTTAATTGCGGTATTTTGCACACAAGAGGCTGGGATCCTGTTGGTGCCATACTTGTGTGTCAGTTCCCCTATAAAAACAGTTGGATGTTTTTGGACATGCAGAAATGTCCGCAGAAAACGTGTTGCGTATGGGGCACCTTTGCAGATACCGATGTGACTGGGACACACATGGGCATCGCACATGAAATAGTATATGTGGTTGCATATTTGGTTTCTTGGTTCAGCTGTGCAATGTTGCCATTTAACACAAGGCTTGCCGGACACAAATAGGTTGGAATCTGAGTAGACACGTTTAATCCATTGTTATATGGTGAGTCAACATGTAGGTCATTTCCAATGGTTCAATAGGTCTCCTCTAGTCAGGATGTGCAATAGGATTTGGGTCAATACGTGTAACTCTGCATATGGAGATTTATAAGCTATGCAACCCGATTGTCGGATCTTCTCCAGAACCTGTGAGCAATTGAATTTTGCCCCCAGACTTTATGAGAGAATGGAACTTCGGCATAAAGAGTTACAAGGAATGTAATTATTGGTAACCTGCTATTTTTTTGGTTAAAGTTATTTTTCAAAAGCAACATAATGAATAAGAGAGAAGTCGTATTATTTGTGGTGGTTTCTATGTATGCTCAAAGTTACTTAAAGGCATTTTTGGTTTGATATCATCCTTTTTTTTTAACACTAAATAAAATATATTGGCCCCTTTGGATCCTGTTGGGTTTGGTTCCAGGATCCCCCATGGATACCATAATCAATAGATGCTCAAGTCCTATTAAATACAACATGATAATTAAATGGTGTCCCTTATATAAAATGGCAAAATCAAGGTTTGCTTTCTGAAAGTTTTGTTTCTATGGGGAATATTTTCAAAGCCAGCATTGTACAGTGGTTTGAGCATAGGACTAGGACTCTGGAGACCAGGTTTCGAATCCCACTCAGCCATATAAACCTCCTGGGTGTCCTTGGGCAAGTCACACTCTCTCAGCTTCAGAGGATGGCAATGGCAAACCCCCTCGGAACAAATCACGCCAAGAAAACCCCATGATAGGTTTGCCTTAGGTTCGTCGTAAGTTGGAAACAACAACAACAACAACAAAATGGAATCCCTTGTATAAAATGACAACATCAAGGTTGAAGGTTGAATCAGTGGATAAAGAATCCATGGATAAGGAGGGTTGACTATACCTTATATTAATAAATAAATAATAAAATCTTTATTTATATACCGCCCTTCCAACGATATTATTCAACCGTTCTCCCTGAATGGAGCTCATTGAAGCGAATTACTTGCAATATCTCTTGTTTCAACCTTAATTATCTTTTTCTTTCTCTCTCTCAATCTCTCTCTCCTTGCACCAATGATGCTTCGATGCTCCAGTCTTGGCGGACTATCACGAATTCTCCAGTCCGCTGAATGCTTCGACTCTACATAGGTCCAGCACCTTGGATAATTTCTTTAGCGTTTGAGACCTGGCATGGATTCATTGCTCCACTGGCATCAGAGATCCCGGCCGCCATGGATTTGCAATGTGTATATAAGATTCATTTTCTCGAGCGATCGGAGCCAACGTCTTCGCGCAATATCATTACTCCTTCGCCGGCTGACGAAGCCGCTCGCCTGAAACAACCACCGACGGCTTTACAGTCTAACAAGTTTCAATATCCTAATGGAAGTTCACAGAGCTGGAAACAATCTACAAGAGTTGCCCAGGCTAATTTTATTACGCAGACACACTTAATAGGTCCTGTTACAATCACATTTATAGCGAGGGGTGGGTTGGGGGGGAACAATCTTGGATTGAGACTATCACACTAAATCGACATGGATTATCAGTCATTAAAGAGGAACAAAATTAGTGGCAAGCGGGCGATATTTTACACTTATCAAACCTTTGGCTGGTCAAGGTTCATTACGACGCCGTGCCATAAAGCCCAGCATGCACCGGCACATCCTGCGGAAACATTTAAACCTCTCTTGTATTTGCGTAGGATATAATTTCCGATTGCCGTGAAGCCTCGTAAAAGTTACACCCCGATGGATAAAGCGTTAATAAATTGACCCAAGAGGCATACATGGCTAATTGTGTTTGAATAAAGGAAGGCGCCTTTGTGTTTCTGCACACCTTTTGGTCGGCTCTTTGACCGAGCTACTGACAAACCAACCAACAATCCCATTGTGTTTAATGTCCATATGCTGTGCCCCAATGGCATCAATAAGGTTGGCGCCACCCGGTTTGGTAATTCATGTCTATGGACCTCCTGATATGGAGGTGTGGATGGAAAGGAGAACCCAGCATCCTGCCATCATTTTGAAGAAACGGCAAAAATGGGATGCCCCTCTGAGCAAAGGCTGTTTTCAATCACAAAAGATCTCCACCCTCCGTGAAAGAGGAATTCCCATCAAACAGACACCCCTTCCCCAAGGACAATGGCAAAAAGCGACCAAACAGATGAACGAGACTACGTGTGAAAGGGATCTAGGAGTCCAAGTAGACCACAAGTTGAACGTGAGTCAACAGTGCGATGCAGCTACTAAAAAGTCCAATGGGATTCTAGGCTGCATTAAGTATAGTGCCTAGATCAAGGGAAGTCATAGTGCCACTCCATTCTGCTTTGGTCAGGCCCCACCTGGAATAATACTGTGTCCAGTTCTGGGCCCCACAATTCAAAAAGGATGTGGAGAAACTGGAGCGTGTCCAAAGGAGGGCAACTAAGATGGTGAAGGGTCTGGGAACCCTGCCCTATGAGGAAGGACTTAGGGAGCTTGGGATGTTTAGCCTGGAGAAGAGAAGGTTAAGAGGTGATAAATACTTGAAGGGATGTCATATTGAGGAGGGAGCAAGCTTGTTTTCTGCTGCTCCAGAGAATATGGCACAGAGTAATAGATGCAAGCTACAAGAAAAGAGATTCCACCTCAACATTAGGAGGAACGTCTTGACAGTAAATAAATAAATAAATAAATAAATAGAGTTGTTTGACATTGGAAGACATTCCCTCAGAGGGTGATGGAGTCTCCTCCTTTGGATATCTTTAAACAGAGGCTGGATGGGGATGCTTTGACTGGGAGTGCCTGCATGGCAGATTGGGGTTGGACTGGATGGCCCTTGGGGTCTCTTCCAAGGATTCTAGGATTGTATGAGACTGAGGAGAAGACTGTATGGATAGAAAGGTCCATGGCTTCATCCCAATCCTCACCTTCCCAAAGGGGAGCAACATGCCAAGAAGAGTCTCCCCTTTCTTTCCAGGGCAAGGAGCCTTGTGATGCCCCGCTGCTACCGGGTGTCACTCCGTCTGATGGTCTGAACCTCTTGCACTCCTTTAGTAATGCCACCGCTCTGTCCAAGGTCCTGATGTGACAAATGCAAGGCCTGTGAAGGTTCACCAGTCCTGTGCATTCCTTACTATCCTCTTCTTGATGCTTCCTAAACCCAACACTGCAAAGACCTTCCAAAACTCAACCTAGACCACTAAGCAAGGGCTCCTCTGACCCTCAACAGTGGAAGAAAAGGAACGAACAGCCAAAGTTTGTTATATTCATCCTTTGTCTATTCACTCTATGGTTCCTTCTTCTTCTTCTTCTTCTTCTTCTTCTTCTTCTTCTTCTTCTTCTTCTTTTTAATCCCACTGTGTCGCTCTTCTTTGTTGGCACTGCTTCGTTTGCATTGCGCTTTCCAAAACAAAGGAGTCAACAGATGTTCTCTCTTAGAAGTGACATTAAGTAAAGTTATTAACATCCAAATAGGACAGTTAAGGGGAAGAAAATGGGTTTTTTTCCACCGAAGAGCTGTCAACAAGCCTGACTTATTAACCTTGCCGGAGACATCGGACAGGGCCACCAAATCTCTCCTTGGTGATTGAAATGAAAAAACGCCGTCTTGATATTTACCTATAGCAAACAAGAACAACAAAAGCCCTTTTCTGCACCCTCTATTTATTTATTTATTTTGGAAAGTAAACACATAAATCACAAATGAGATTGCTTACCCCTCCCCCATCGCTTTCGGAAAGGAAAAAACACGAGACGAAGGTGTACCGCCAGCGTTGTGAATCTTCTGCGTAGCTGGAGAAAAGTAACTTTATGGAATTTAAGGCATAGCCCCATAGACTTCAGAGGAGGAGAAACTTTAACCAAAGTCCTCCCGAACGAATGGTTTGCTGTTCGTTCGTTTCGGAAACACAAACGCAGAAAGAATTAAGGTAGCATCTTAGTGAGATGCAAGCTATTTCTGTAAGAAGAACAAACACCCCCAGGGCCTTAGGATTTTCATTTGCAGACATTCAGTGGGGAGAGTCGGTCGGGGGGGGGGGCGGTTTAACCATCAAAGGGAGAAAGAAAGTAAATATTAGTTTTGCATCTATTGACACATGAAATTTCATTGGAAAACAACTGTTTCAACAGAGCCCTATAAATATCTCCCTGGAACCGCACGTTACCTAATGAGGAAGCAAGAAATTTGACAACGGACCAGAGCCGAGCGGAAGTCGCTCAGAAGTCATTTTTGGAAAGAAAGTTCCCGAAGGAGCCGCCTCTCCTTTTCTCAACCCCAGAAAAAAGAAGACTACTTTGCAAAATTCTTTCCAAAATTTCCCCAATGTTTCTGCTTATGGGATGGCTGCCTTTCCATCCTCTTAATTCTCTTTGGTAGAGCAGTAAGGCCTAAATACCCTAAAGGCATTAAATCCCTTCTGATCTTAGAAGCTAAGGAGGGTCAGCCCTGGTTAGCACTTGGATGGAAGACGCCCAACCAATGGTAGGTGCTTTTAAGCTTTACTTCAGATGAAGGAACTGGCAAAATCACCTCTGAGCATCCCTTGCCTAAGAAAACCCTTGGAAATTAATGGGGCCCATACGTCAACAGGCTGCTTGAAGGCAAAGACATACACAAACACTCAAAAGCACCAGATCCTGCCTGATTTTGGAAGCTAAGCAGGGTCATCCCTGGTTAGTCCTTAGGTGGGAAACCGTCAATGAATCGCAGGTGCTATCGGCTAGATTTCAGAGGTACAAATGTGCAAAACTACTTCTGAGAATTCCTTGCCTAAGAAAAAACTCTACAGAATTGAAGGCACAGACAACCAATTTAAATCAGAGAAATATTAGCTTTTTAAAACGTTTACAGATTTAATATATAAACAAGAACAAAAACTTTTCTTTTGTTAGAGCTCACAAAGAGGTCCCAAAATAAGAGGAGAAAGCAATTTTGGTTTGCAGTAAATCTCCAACGAGCGAGATAGAGAAAAATAAAATAAATTGATTCCTCTAATTGATCCAATCACGATCTTTAAGAAATTCAGGGCTTACGCTTTTCTTGTTCTCAGTGCATTGAAGATACAGATGAGTAGCTATGCACCATCCAAGAATGCACAACTCTATGAGCAATAGTAACACTTATAGAAGCGCACTTGTGCAACTGTGAACATGGCCATCATTTTTGTTGTTGTTGTGGTCTGACATATGGCAACCCTAAGGCCATATCATGGCCAGATTTCTTCAGAGGAGGTTTGTCGTTGCCTTCCTCTTGGGCTGCGAGAGAGTGTGGTTCGCCCAATGTCCCCCATTGGGTTTCCAAAACTGGTTGAGGATTCGAACCCTGGTCTCCTGGACTCCTAGTGCTACACTCTTTCTTGCTCCCTCAGCTGTTATGCCATGGCCAAAAGTACACAACTTACAATGTGTAAGGAAGCTTAAAATGCCAACATCTGGTATCTCCCAGTTCAATTTCCCCTGATGAAAATTTGTACCAGATCTTGACATTACCATGCCTAGCAAAAGCTAAATCCCTGGCAAACCATTAATAGTGCTCACATCTCCCTTCTAATAATTCAAAACTCTTGCAAGTTATCCTTTATGTATAATGGATGGACGAATGCACACTGCATTAGCCTTGCATGACGCTACAGACTCAGAAACGCTACAGACTTCTTGCTCCATTAATGAGGAGGAAATGAGGAACGGTTCCTCCGAGCCGCATGTTAAATGCCTTTCCTTGCAATCAATGCCCGAATCTCATGCACTTGTGTATGTGCATCTTTCTCAATGTATGTTTTACACAACATATACTGAGGCATCTTCACAACGGAAAATAACAACAAAAGGAAGCAGTGATGTAGACCCGACTTGACTGACTCAGACTCAAGTTGGATTCAAGGTACTTCAATTTTATTGATCTCGATGCAGCAATAAATGATGCACTGACTTGGCACAACCCATAACTTCTATATTTTTAGGGACTAGCTTGCTGGTCTAACTTTATCCACAAACCCTAGAAGCTTCACTGCCCCCGATGCCTGTTTTCTTCTGTAGTCCCTCTCAATATGGCACAAGGATGTGATGCAATGTCATTTCAGGTTGCCATTTTGAGAGGGAATGTAGAGAAAAGGGAGGCGTTTGGAGTCGCTGTGGGTATGGAAAGGGTGCTGCTCATGGGAAGGGGCTTAGGGGGAATTAGTCCCTAGCCCCCATAATTTTCCATCCCTATTTTAAAGTCTGGAATAAAACCCAAAGTGGGTTCACTGCACCACTGCGGCCGCTCCTCGTGCCGTCATTCTCCTTCCTTTCTTTTGCCTTTCTCAGGAAGAGTGGCTTTTGGAGTGTTTGACTTCCAGTCTCCAAACTATTTCCTAGCAAATGTCTCCCTTCTCTCCGCGCTTAATGACGAACCAAAGCTGAATATTTATGATCCGTATTAATTATGTACATTTCCGCCTTTCCCTCTCTTGTTTTTTGAAATAATCATCGAAGAACGCTTTTTTTAAAAAAAAAAATCTTCAAAAGCCCACCAGAAGTCGTGTAACACGAGATGTGAAAGGGAGCACACCTGCCTCGGATGAGCCAATTGTCGGGCCTGCCAAAATCCCCAATTAAATGGGAAATTGGGCCTTTGCAAGCGTTTCCGAGTCATCTTTAATTGCCCCGTGTGGTTGCCATATCCCAGTTTTGTGCTGCTAAAAGGGATCGATTTGGCTTTTCCTTTTTTAAAAATGTGAATGGCTTTTGAATATTCAAGAGTAGCTCTTTGTTTACAAGGACTTCACTGGGATGTTGTTGCAAGAAGCAAGGCATAACTCGCCCCCTGGAATTTGAAGAATCAGATGTAGAAGAGATAGATTACCAGGAATTTATTACTCCAGATAGCAGTGGTTTCTCCAGGTTAGAATCTGAGAAGTTATAGGATGAGACAGCTGGGAAGCCCACTCCTCAGTAGAAGGTGAAAATCATTGAAGTCTCACTTCCATCCTCCAAAGATCCCCAAAGAGATAAGGAGAAACTATGCTGATCCTTGTGGCTCTTATACAGTATAAAAGACACTGATTGAATAAGCACCTGGCAACCTGAGACAGCTGCCTACAAATCTCCCAGCCGTTCCCTAGCATCTTTGTTGCCTTACTGGAAGAAAGGAGGGATATAAGTTAAATAAAATAAAATAAATAAATACATTTATCTCTTCATCCCTCTCCAAATGGTGTCAGGAAGTGATCTCGTCTTACTTCTGGTTGCCACTTTGGGAGAGGCTTAAAAGACAAAACAAAAGTGTTTGGTGTGCCTATGAAAAGGGGTAAAGGGTGGGGTTTTTTTTTTGCATATGTAGTTTTTGCACAAAAATAGAGCAAAAAATGGGGATTAGGAGGGCTTGAAGGGCAACAAAAATTGCATCTATTGCAAAGGGGCTGTTGAAGTTAGCTTAAGAGTGCAGGAAGCTGCCCTGCATTGAGTCAAATCCTTGACCCATCTTAATGTTGTCAGCTCTGACTGGCAACCATGAGTATCTCCAGAGTTTCTTCCAGGCTGGGTTCTTTCCTGCAAATCCCCGTTCCTTCCTCGCTGGTGTATTCCCACCTGACCTGACCCTGCTTAGCTTCTGAAATCAAAGAAAACAAGAGTGGGTTCAAGGTGGTTTGGTGGTACGCCTTGCCATTGTCTACTTAGTGGCAGAGGTGAGATTTGCACCAAGGACCTGTGTCAGCTCTTACCGTTTCCAGGATACACCACGCCGGGAGCTAAGTTTAGCCTCATATGCCGCCCCCGCTGAGTCCCTTTTCAAATTTCTTTTGACTCTTTCTTAGCAAATATTGAAACAATGAGTCTGAAGCACGCGCGCTATCCCATCCGCAGGTCTCTAAGTGAAGTTAACTGTGCAAACATCTCCTTCCTAATTAATCTTAAACCTCTTTCAATGAGATACTTGTTGCTAGCGTCGCTCTCTCGCACATGCCCAGCTCATACCACCTTCCTCTGGCGTCTCCGCTAATGGGACCCCCGATTGCAATTTTCCACGGATATGCGCAAAGGCACCGAAACCCAAAGGTGTTTGCAGGAGACGCGAGAGATGCTCGCCTTGTCAAGGACACACCATATCCCCGGGATTAGACAAGCTTCGCTCTCTGTCAAAGGCTTGGCTTCACAGCCGGTGAGGAGAGGGAGGCCTTTGCCTAGACCTCTCTGTGCATGACGGGATAAAAACCAGAGACTTTCCTGCCTGGAGGAAGCGAGGGAATGAAATCATCTTTAATCTTTGTCCCTCCTGGGCACTCTCAACACCTGTTCTTTCGTGGTACCATCACGGGCACAACGGGGTGTGAATTCGTCTTAAGGCTGGTAATTATTCCGGCTAATTATTCATTTGGGAAAGGGAGGGGGGTGATTAGTGAGGCTCCTCCAGGTGGAAAGTTGGCCAGTTTTCGATTCTTGCTGAGGCTTCACAAATGGAGAAAGAAGCAAATTGAGGTTGCTTTCCTTCCCTTCCTCCCCAAGAAAGGGGCCTAGTTCTTGCAGGGCTTGGAAGCAAACTGGTTTCTACAGATAAAATGCTTCACGAACCGAATCGATGGATCGGTTCGGCAGCGGAGCGTGGTTCACACGACATTTGTCCCGCTCACATTTTCTTGCTG
Source organism: Urosaurus nigricauda (assembly GCA_034509955.1). Lineage (NCBI taxonomy): Eukaryota > Metazoa > Chordata > Lepidosauria > Squamata > Phrynosomatidae > Urosaurus > Urosaurus nigricauda. The sequence continues at coordinate 2,008,948 of JAOEGL010000012.1, read as the reverse complement.
CAAGAGAAAATAAAACAACCCACTTGTGGTTCACATTCACAAATGAATCGATTCAAAATGGACCCACTCCACCCGGCCAAAGGGCAAATTTATATCGATTCCGATCCGCATCTGGTTCACACTTCTGCAGAATCGATTTATCCGATTTATGAGTGTCAAAAAAGATGTGGGTTAAATGGGTCTAGTGCATGTCCCCACCTCTCCAAATCACTTCAAATGTGAACCAGGGTCATTTAAACTGGTTCAAACCGATTTGCAATCCGATTTAAAAGGTAGTGGAAATTAGGCCAAGGAATGGGGCTGCTCTGGGGGCAAAATCTGGGCCGCTGATGAAGGTGGCAGAGGGAGAGAGGGGCAATTGTGGGCATTGGAGGGGCAATGCCAACACCAAGGTTCCTGCAAAGCATCATCGCTTTTTCCAAAGGGGCTTGCCATCGAGGAAGCCTTGACAGAGTTTGGCCATTTGTCCTTTGCAGGACGGAGATGCTCCAAGGATTTATTTTTTGGTGGTGCTGAGTGAAAGGGGGGTGGGTGCACATTCACATTAAAAGAAAGCCCTATCCCCATGAAATGTCCCCCTTCTTTAATTCATAATTGGAGGCCCAGGAGATTGGGTTGAGAATATTCTCCACTTCTGAGTAAGGGCAGAAGTAGCAATAGCAATAGCAAGTACATTTCTAAACTGCTTATCGGTGCACTTCAGTACTCCTTAAGCGGTTTACTATATGTAAGCCAATTGCTCCAAAGAAGTTGGGTACTATGAGTGGACTATGTACCAACCTGTGCTTTATTCCAGAGAAACCAGATTAGCAATGTTCAGCAATGTTCAAATTAGCAATCCTTCAGCCTTGGCTGCCCATGTTGTTGCAGACCTTGGAAAAGTTACTTTTTTGGGATTGCAGCAGCTGCAAGGGAATCCGTTCCCAGTCTGTTCCTTCCTTTTACCAAACACCTGTTCTGCAGGAAAAGCACTTAAAGATCTGAGCGGCCTAAACTGAAAATTGCAAGATTGTTCCACTGACAAGGGACTGCGTTAACTTTTGATGCCGTGTATTGTTTTTGCATGTATGCTAGCAAAATCAAGACTCGGCCCGGCTGCTTCATGCGTGTTTTTGCATCACCGCGCAAACAAAGGAAGCAGGAACGGGGGAGGCAAAAAAATGTTGTACCCAGCCCCTGTCTAATTTGTCTTTAGTTTCCTAAAATGTAAAAATTACATAAAAACACAAGAACATAAAACAAATCTTTCCCCCTCAATGCACGAGGCTGGTGCCTTCCTTTTGTTTTTTAAGCAAGCATCACACAGAGACTGCTTCGGGTACTTAAATAATTGGGAAGATGGTTCCCTCCCTTTGGAGTCTGCCGGTCATTAGCAGATAATGATTCGAAGGAGATGGCAAAGCTTCAAGCAGTCGAGGGAGTTTTATGTTCTTAAAGAGGCAATTACCACTTTCGTACAGCTTGGCTCTCCTGGATTTGGGCGAAGGGAAAATTCCCCACCGCACGACTGGAGATGTGGCCACAGAAAGATCCCTCTGGTTGCCCATCTCTTTTTGCTCGCATCTATCCATAACTTGCTGAGCTCTCACATATTGGATATGCATCAGAATCGATTCTTTGGAAAAGAACCACCCGAAAGCTACTATCAGGGTAACCTGGGTTTTTAATATTTGCCCCACTTTATTCCAACTGGAATCGATCCAATGAAGATCAGAAGCAATTTCAAGTGGGAACGAGGGTCATATACCTCACATTACAATTTGTTGCAAATTGTAGTGGGAACGACCCCTTGGACTACTAAACAAGGATCCTTGGCTGCTTGCCATGCAAATAAGTCTTACAAGAGGGCAGGGATTAGCAGAAGAGATGCTGATACTAAAAGGGCAACGTTGGCACGGAGTGCCTTCAAGTCATTTCCGACTTACGGGGACCCTAAAGCAAACCCATCGTGGGCTTTTCTTGGCATGATTTGTTCAGAAGGGGTATGCCGCCATCACCTTCCTATGAAGCTGAGAGAGTGCAACTTGGCCAAGGTCACCCAGTGGGTTTCCATGGCCAAGTGGGGATTTGAACCCGAGACCCGAGAGTCGTAGTCCAATGCTCAAACCATGACACCACGTTGGCTCACTGAAAGCGATGGCACCCTACGAGAACGATAGTGGCCTAGGACAGTGACCATGCTAACTAAGGGATTTGGGGAGATGTAGTCCAATGAAAGGAACATTTCCAAACTCTCAAAACTTCCTATGGGGGAAAGGGCATCTGTAAGAGCTCTCTTCCACAGCCCCTAAAAAATATAGTACAGGTTGTCCTTTATACAAAATGCTTAGGACCCTCTGTGTATGACCCTGGACTGGCTTGGTGTCTTCCTTGGTTTCTTTGTTTCCGTTCATTGGGGCATTTGCCACACCTTAGCCATGCAGAGCAATATACTCTCCTGCTGAGATACAGACTCATGAGAACCAAAGAAGATATCTATTGGATCAGACCAAAAGCCTATCTAGCCTGACATTGTGTTCACATGATGGCCAACCCATGAGAATCCCATTGGCAGGAGAGGAGTGGAATTGCATTCTCTCTTTCACATCCTATACAGAGACCCTGGTACTGGAGGCAATATCTTGCCATCCTAAGTAGCAATGGATGGCCCATCCTAATCCATGAATCCACACAGTCCCCTTTTAAAGTCATCCAAGTTGACAACCATCCCTACAACCTGCGGCATTGAATTCTACAGTTTTAGCTTTGATGTTGTTAATTTCCCAGGAATTATGGAGTTATGAATTCCTGGTGGCCTTTTGCTGTTGTTAAGTGTCTTCAAGTTGACCTCAACTCATGATGACCCCATGAATGAGGCACCTCCAAGGCACTCTGTCCTCAACAACTCTGCTTAGGTCCTACAAACTCAGGGCTGTGTCCTCCTTGATTGAGTCCATCCACTTGGTATGTGGTCTTCCTCTCTTCCTACTGCCTTCTATCTTTCCGAGCACTATCATCTTTTCTAGCGAGTCCTGTCTTCTCATGATATGGCCTCAGTTTAGTCGCCTTGGCTTCTGGGAGAGTTCAGGCTTCATTTGTTCTGGGACCCATTTGTAAGATGGCCTTAAATTCCATAGATTTATCTAATCCCCTTTTAAATCTATCCAAATCATCAGCTGCTACTCCAACTTACAGCAGGACTACTCACTTATGGCAGGACTACTTACTACCACATCTTATGGTAGGACTACTCGCTTATGGCAGGAGTACTCACTACTACATCTTATGGTAGGACTACTACATCTTATGCAGCACTACTCTCTGCAAGAACAATTTCTTCTTTTCCTCTATCCTGAATCTCACACCATTCAGCTTCCAAACTTTACATTGAGATTATCACACTAGAGTCAATTTCAGAACCATCCCACAATTATCCCATTGCCAATAATAAGATATTCATTGCCAATAATGGGATACTTGTGGGATGGTCCTGGAATTGACCCTAGCGTGATAATCCGATAGTTGCTTCACAGCAAGAAGACACATTCTGCAAACGACGGCACTCCAATCCTGGAAAAGCCCCATTTCCATTTACAAAGGTGTCCAGGTGGTTAAATCATTAAACCCCATCAGCCGAGCTTCTCTTTATGAAGCGTCTTCTGTCCAGAGGTGCCCCTGGGTTTCTTGGAAAGAGAAGAAGCAATTTAAACCAATCAACTTTTGACTGGAAATCTCTCATTTTTCATACTGATGTTCTTTGCATACCACTTACATATGCTGATCGAGCTCCGTTCCGTCGGCTCGGCAAATTGTACAGTCGCTGCTCCCAATATATCACCGGGGAAGTTGTCAGCTCAAGTACCCAACAGCTGTCTGGGCAGATGTGAACAACTGCCTTTGCATCATCTGGAAAAGTCAGGGTGTCTATTAATGCAACAAAGCCTGATGTGTCAACGGTTTGAGAGCTCCGGCATCGAAGAAGCGGGCGATCGGTGGCTGAACTTGCTCCTGACAATCCCCAATGCCATCCCTGAAACATCTTCATTGCCACAGATGGAAACACAGGATAACCTCCTTTCCTTAAACACCAACCTCTTTGCTGTTTCCTGGGGTTGTGCAATTCAGATCTGCCAATGCGGACTTATGGATTTACTATGTTGTGCAACCCATGTGTTGGAATGATAGCATCAGGCCGCTCAACCACAACACGAAATGCACAAACAAATGTGTTTGGTGCATCCATGCCAATGCACCACTATGTCCAACATGCGTCATGCATGATGGCAATTGCCTATGAAAATTTCTCAGTATGAACAGAAGTATGATATAATATTATCCCCAGTAGGCCTAGGTTCAAGATATCTGGAAGTCTGATAGACTAACCTAACCCAGGACCCAGCCCCAAATCTGACTCCATTAAATAGCACTGGGTTTTTGGCAAGCCCTGTGTTCAAATCAGTGCTGAGTATACATAAGTTTTGGGGGCATTCTCCAACATGTTTTTTAGACAGAAAACCGAAGAGGAAGCATCCCCGCAAAAAAGTCACACTACGTAAAACCTTCAACTGTTTTTTGGTAATAAGTCTCATTGGCCTAAAGTAAAATAAAATTAAAACATATCATAGAATATGACAAACAAAGATACGTAATACTAATCATTCAGGTGGAACTCTTTCCTGAACAAAAACATCTAAGTGATGGCAGTCCGCTTAAACACTTGAAAGTTGTGTCAAACTGCATTATTTCTACAGTGCAGATGCACCCCCCCCCAGGACTCTGGAGACCAGGGTTTGAATAATAATTAATAATAATAAAATTTATTTGCATCCCGCTTCTCTGTTACAAAGAGAATCAGAGTGGCTTACTCCCAACAATACAACATAGAGATAACCCAATCTTCCATCTCCCCTTAAAAAGACAATTAAACATATAACAAGTTAAAATAATCTATTAAACTATCCATAGATTAAAATCCACTGAGTGGCCTTGGGCAAGTCACACTCTCTCAGCCTTAAAGGAAGTCAATGGCAAACCCGCTCTTAACAACCCTTGCCAAAAATCAAAACAAAACCCTGTAATATGTTTTTCTTAGCATTGGGACAAGTCCGAAAGACACACAATGACACAACGACAACCCAAGTGCAGCACCTTAGACCAGTTGAGCGGATACGGCTACAATTGCAGAGCAGTTCAGATTCAAACTGGTAGAGAAACAAGAGGATTTCTTTTCTTTTTTAAGAAAAGTCTGAGAATTAGATGAATTCTCAAATAAGTCCTAAATGAGTTTCTTGACCCATTTTGAAAGGGGGAGAAAGAGCGAGAGAAGGGGGGGGGGAAAAACCCTCATAAAAGTCCTCCGCGAATCTTGCCAACGATCAGAATATATTTCCTCCCTGCGTTATTACGGTTAAATTGGCAGTGATCCTGGGTGGTAATTCATAACATCTTATTAGCTGTGCTAACAGCAGTGAAGCTTTAGGTCTACTAAATTTACCTGGCAATTAAACTCCGAGATGATCGTCTTTTTCGGAGCCCACCAGCGGTTCGCGGAGACATCTCCTCCATTTCCAAGTCACACTTTGGGCCGTTATTGCCGTACCTTTTTGTCCGGCGCACGGTGACAAAGGGCTGCTTTTCTTCGGGCGACCCTGTCAAAAGCGGGGGAGAAAGACGGCGCGCGAAAAGACACAAATGCACTTTCTGTTTCGGCGAATAAAATAATATTATCCCTGCCCGGCAGCTGTGAAGTCCCTCTCATAATAAAACAAGTCAATATCAAAACCATCCTGTTCGGAATTGCAATGCAAAAAACAGCAAGTGTGGGCATGGACTTCCACACCAGGGTCTAGTCTAGATTTTAAAGGCATTATTTAAAGGGATGAACTCTAGCCCCCAAAATAGGTCCAAAGGATAGAGGGATCCACAGGGTTGGAGACTATCCTCAGTCCTGAATCAATTCAGGGTAGCGTAAATATCCGCCACTATTCATTGCGCATCGCACAATTCGTATCGCAAATACCAAAGTAATGCAAAGTATGTGGATCAACAGTCAGGGTTCATGACTGGCAACCCATTGTGCAATTGCAATGTGAAATGTGAAAATGCATAAAAACAATATACATTCATGTGCTACTCTGTATTCATTAATGCACTAGTGAGCATGCAATGGTCCTACATAGGCAACTCTGTGCTGTCTGCTGAATGCGAACATTGGACATCGTCCAGATTTTTAAATCGGTTAGTCCCAACTAAAGTAGGCTCATTGAATCAATGGTTGGTTGGTGAGTTGGCACTCTCCAACCGGTTTAATGGGTTTCCTCTAGTCAATAGCAATACCAAAGTAATGCAAAGTATGTGGATCAATAGTTAAGGCCTAGGGCTGACAACCCATTCTGCAATTGCAATGTGGAAAGTGGAAATGCAATGCATAGGTGCAATGTGCGTTCACAGGCTGCTCTATTTACATTATTGCACTGTTGCTTGTGCAATGGCCCCACGTGGGTGACTCTGCTTTTGCAACCGTCCTTCAGATGGGACCCCTGCATATTGTCCAAACTTTTAAAAATATCACACTGCTTGCACAATGCAATGCATGCGGATGCCATCTCCTAACTAACTCTGACCCTTATTCTAACTAATCTCTGGACTCTTTCAGACGTGGGAAATTGGAAGTATAATCCAAGGGCAATCCAAATGCAATCCTGGGGTTTCACGTTATTGCGAATTAATTCTTCTCACGCAAATTCGGGCAAAAGGGAAGTCACTCCGAATGCAATCATGGGTTTAACGTTATTGCGAATTTAAGCTTCTCACACGATTTCGAGCAAGGGGGGGTTATTTTCGGGTAATGGGAAGTAATTCCGAATGCCTTCCGAACGGAGCAGGGGTTCAGGTAAATTCGCTAAACAAGCGAATTTACACGAATCCGCATTGGCTCCATTCGGAATTGGGAGAAATTCCTCCCGTTTGAAAGAGTCCCCAGCCTCTTAATCCTGACTAACTCTCCCAATCTCTCGGGGCTTGTCTGCATGATCAAAATACTTTAATATACCTTATTAACAATCACTGCTCATTACCATATGTTAAGACAATTTGTGTAATAAATCCAACAACAGCCCCCTCGCTCTGAAAAGTCCATAACATCACAGTGGGACATGGAGGATTGATGAAATAAAACTGGAGATTAATAAAGATAAAATTCCAGTCAAAACATCTCTAGAACATTAACACTAGTAAGGTAACAATCGGAGACTTTCGTTTCTTGCACCCAAAAGAAATAGGCCTGAATCCTACCTGGTCAAACCCAACTAGAGTAGATTCATGGGATCAATTGTTGGTTGAGGCATTGGCACATGAATAAATCCAACTGATTTAACTAATTGTCAATTGCAACAATAGGATTCAGGCTGTTTTGCTGTTATTTTTTGGATGTTTTGGATATTTTGGATGTCTATGCCCTTGTTATGAATGCCCTCCTCCAAGTAGTTTGTTGGAAATAATTGTATTATTTGCACCTCGCTGTTGCCATGCTCTGTGCTAATTTCAAATTACGAAGGCAACCCAGGACTTCTTAAAAAACTGATGCAATTGCATACATAGGAATGAATCTTTTTGTCCATCTCAAATCTTCCGAGATGTTACTGAAGCTTTTGGTTTCCCTCCAGCAACCTGACAACTTATGAAACCTCCCTTCAGCCTGACGTATAATAATGATATCCCATCTTCATGTCCCAAAGTGTCATTGCAAGAGCAAAAGAGGCAAATCCAAGTAGACTTGGGGTCTCAGTGCGAGTCGGACCAACCTGGCATTGCCTAGTTTCCTTTTCTTTTCTTTTTGCTAAGTACATGAGGCGTTAAGGGAAATACAGAGAGATTAAAGAGTGATAGAGGGATGAAGAATTGCAAAGTGCTTGTGCACACTTGAAAATGCAAATCCGTCGCCGGTTTGCAGACGCCTGCATAAAACGGATGATTCTAGAAGACACTTGGCAAGGGACAAATGACAACAACAAAAGAGGAGGACGACACTCAAAACCAACACCATCCCACTTTTAATTAGACAGATCAGGGATGCAGCTGACATTTCCAATCACAATATTAACTAAAAAGGGGTTTTAAAAAATGATGTTTGATGCTGATGATGTAAATTAACATGCCATGCACAAAATGGTTCTTGTGATAGTCTTTCCTTAAATTCCATAAAATGCTCAGATTAGAGCGTAAGGGTGTGGGGAGAAGCTGAATTGGTTTTCGGTTTCACGATCTCCATTCGCCCCACCAAATATAAGGGCTGAGACCCGATACTAAGCATCTAATTCTTCACTAATTCTGTCCCCAAAAGAAACAATGAGTAATGACAGCAATTTTCTTCCCCTTGTGAGAAAATCTTCCAAAAGCGTGCAGGACTTATTCCGCACCAAGTCTGGACATGGAGGATTTTTTGTGTGTGTGCACCAAAATATTATTTTCAGTGCAGAAACTACTGAAAATTTGGTTTTCTGGACTCCAAAAATCATGCAACAGATTAAGTCCCAGAGCAAGATCTGTTCCCCGATATAAGTTTGTCCTGTTTGACTGCTGGGTTTGTGAAGTCGAAGGCTTTCATGGGTGGCATTCATAGACTTTTGTGGGTTTTTCGGTCTCTGTGACCATGTTCTAGAAGAGTCTATTTCTGACGTTTTGCCAGCATCTGTGGCCGGCATCATTTCTCTGGACACGCCAGCCACAGATGCTGGCGAAACATCCGAAATAAACTCTTCTAGAACATGGCCACATAGACTGAAAAACCCACAAAAGACTATAATGGGTTTTCCTTGCCATTTGCCTTCTCCTGAGGCTGAGAGAGTGAGACTTGCTCAAGAAACCAATGGGTTTCATGGCCAAATCGGAAATCAAATCCTGGTCTCCAAACCAAGTCATAGTCCAACGCTCAAAAGTATTATGCCACACTTCCTCTCTTTAAAGAAAATCCCAATGGCAAGGTTAGTTTGGTGGGGGCTTGGGTGGCCCTTGGAAGGTCTTAGGACCAGAAAAACAACCCTTAGAAAATTGGTGCAATCCCGCCATCCCCATGAATGTATTTTGGCTCCAGAGTAGTTTTAATATATTATATGAATGCAGCTACCCAGTCCATTGCTTTGAGTACTTTTGGGGGAGTAGGGCGGTGGAGTAAAAAGTTTTCCTGGATGTTTTATTAAATAAATAATGCAATTCTGTGTCTCTGAGTCTGGACGCTTTACCACCCGGCTGCTGTTTCAGGGGTCGCTTCATTGGGGCTGCCAAGACAATTATGCGAATCTGGGAATATCTCCGCCGATTACAAGCGGCTTCCGACGGCAGAGGCTTTCCACTGAAACAGGGAAACATCCCAACAGCTCAGTATGGCGCGATTAAAATTTTAAAACCTTAAAACGCCATCAAAAATACAATTGTTTCTTGTAATGGAAAATTAAACATTTAACACAGAGGGGAAAAAAGGGCTGTAGATGTGATTCTTGTGACTTTGTGTCGCTAGCGGACAGCTTTGTACCATTTCCAAATGGCTCATTTTTTCCTCCCAGTCTGAAAAATCTGACACAGGTTTCTTCCCCTTCTCTCAATTCTCAATTTTGGGTTGCAAGATCAATAACTAGCAAAGGAGGAAGACTGGGCAAAGGAAAAGACACTGGTCATAAACACTATTTATAGGCTATATTTTAAGAGGAAAGAACAATGGACAGTGTCCTGGTTCACCCACAACTACTGGCTGGAAGGGAACCTCAGACTGATAATGCAGGCAGACGCAGTGAGTAACAAGGAGATAGAAAGCATCCTTGCCTGTGAGAGTCCATCGAGAGAAAGTTGTGGGTCAAGCAGTCCGAGTCAAGGGAGGCAACAGGAATGAAGGTCAACATGGTCCAAAGGTCAAAGAAGCCAGTAGGAATGCAGGAGTCTAAAAATAGGTAATAGAGATGCTAGCCAAAAAAAACTTTGCTTCCCTTAGGGCCAACTCAGCTCTTAAATAGCCTGAGATCAGCTGGTTCAAATCAGAGTTTGATTGCTGCTTGGCCTGAGCATCTTAGCTCTATCTTTGGTTGGATCCCTTTGTTCCTCCTCCTTGATGGAGGCCTTGAGACCCAGCTGTGTCTCTGCTTCATCGGCTGCAGGTGAGCCTTGCCCTGGTCCTTCTGGCTGAGGCTGCAGTTCAACAGGAGGAGCTGGCTGAGGCTCTTTAGCCAAAAGGGCTGGCTGCTCTGCAACAGGGAGAGTTGCAGGCTGTTCTTTGTCTGGAAAACCTGCCTGGGACCTTTCCTCAGCGGACTCTTCCTCCAAGACCTGCAACTCTTGGCCCGTGACACACGGTGTAATAAAAATAATAAAATTTTATTTGTATCCCGCCTCTCCAGCAGGATCGAAGCGGCTCACAATAGTAATAAAATGCATACAATGTAAAAAAAAATCTCTCCTAAAGCAACATCATTATAGTTCTTACATAACAACAATAAATAAAATATCACTTAAGTCATTAATTCAGTCGGAGACAGGGAGACAGATGGCTTGGGTATTCTGTATGGTGATTAATGAGATTATCATACTAGGGTCAATTCCAGAACCATCCCACAATTATCCCATTATTAGCAATTAATATCCCATTATTGGCAATGGGATAATTGTGGGATGGTTCTGGAATTGACCCTAGTATGATAATCTCATATGTCAGCAGGACACCAGTAGATTACTCAGGCTCTTTGAGGTTATGGCATTTGGGCACCCTGTCCCTCATTGGCAGTGTGAAAAACAGATCACGCAATCATGGATCACTATCGTCGGGGAAAGTGTGCAAAGGAATGGTGCCAAACCATGATGCTTCCATTCTTCAACTAGCGTGTCAGTGGCCGGCCGGTGTGATAAAGCCCTTAGGCCTTGACGCGAGTGCCCTAAATCATGGGTCATTGGCCTTGTCCCAAAGGAATGATGGAAAGTAGCTTTTGACATCCTATAAGGCACGACCTCCGCATCATGGCTGCTCAATCCCTTGGTCATGGGGCTTGGTCTGGCGCGGCGAAGTGTTCTGCAAGGATGTGGGGTTAATAATGCAGGAAGGAGGGAAAAAAGAAGATGGCATCTTGAAATATCTCCTGTTGGGTTTCTTTCTCCTCCTCCTTTCTCCTCCTCCCAGCTGTGAGCCATTACTAAAAACCGAATGCATCTCCACACCCCGTCCTTCTCCGAGTCTTAAATGGCTGTCTATTGGGCATGATATGTAATCGACTGGGGCTTTAGGACCAGTTTCTCTGAGAAGCCTGCACCGCTCGAGGAGGGCCCTTGACACCGTTCCGACTTAATGCTAGACACATCTGCAGCTACTTGGGACAAAATTGACATTGTCTAGAGAGCAAAGCAATCACCTCGTGTAGCATTACAGAGCATTTACACTTGAGCCGTGTTACCAGACAGTCAATCTTGACCTTTAGAAGTTCAGAGATTAGATTCCTTTGCGACAAGCCTTCCAGGCATTGTTGGGAATTTGTTGCTATTCAAAGCAGCTTTCCGGGGTTGCCGTTGGGTTTAATTCCACGCATCAATCATGTGTTTTTTTCCCTCTTTTCTTTTTTTGGAAGGTTTTCTTTCAAAGCTGAGAGAGTTTGAAAGAAAAATCGGGGATTACTTTTACATTTTATTGTGAGCGGCGGCCACGGAGAAGGATTGGAGGGGGAAGCGGAGAGCTTTTAAATACAGAAGGCCGTGTTGAGGAGCCATTTTGAAGCAAGTCGGTGCCGTTTTGCTGGGATTTTGTGGGAGCAGAGATATGTGTCACACTGTTAGTCTCCAATGGAGATTTGGGGTTTGAGAGTTTGTCTGTCGGAGGCAGATTAATGCACCGAGAGTATCCAGAAAAGTACCTTTTTCTTTGAACTAGAATTCCCAGAATCCCCCTAAGCAGCATGGCCATTGGGAGTTGTCATCCCATGCCCCACAGGAAACCTTTCCAACCTCTGGCCTAAACAAAATGTCTGCTTTTTTGCAAGTGGTGTACCAATCCATTGCACCGGTCAATGCTATAGACTGGGACTCAAAAAATGCCATCTTCCAGTGTGCCATGATGCCATTTGGCACAACCGACATATTCTGGTAATCAAAAGGCTGGCCCTATTTAAAATAACTGTTGCAATTGCATGCATAGGCCTGAATCTTTTTGTCCATCTCAAATCTTCCGAGATGTGACTGAAGCTTTTGGTTTCCCTCCAGCAACGTCTATGGACCGGTGCTGATCTCCAAGCCATCATCCTGTGAAGAGTTTCCAGGAAAGAAAGGAATAGTTGTAGTCAATGGCTTCCAACAATGTACCAGTCCTTAGGAACAACATCAGGTATCCTGAGAAACATTGGTTTGGGTCTATTATTGACATGACTAGAGCTCAGCAAAATTACTCTTTTAAGAGTCCAGTTATCCAATCTGTGACAGTTCTGAATGGGGAAATTCTGAGTGCTCTGGTAGGTGGTTTATTTTTTATTTTTAATGGCATTAATTTTGCCAAGCTCCAAGCATGAATGTATCACGAGCTTTCAATAATTTAATTTATTAAATGAGCGTCGTAACATTAAACTACATTTCGGCACGGCTCAAAAACAACAGCAGCAGCCAAAGCGATTCTCAGCTGCCTTGCGCTGGCAACGAGGGAACAGAGAGCGTCTTTGTTTATTTATTGGGTCCAAATTGGACATTATGTTAAATACACAATAAAAGCTCACGTCGATGACTCTCCTTGGTCTTTTGCAGAAAGAAAATGTAAAGCGGCGAGAAAACAATCCGGCGGGACACCAAGAAAGAGGATTAACCATACCTTCCCCGTGTCCGGAGACCAGACTATGAGCCAATGGATTCAAACTACAAGAGGTTCCACCTAAATATTAGGAAGAACTTCATGATGGTAAGAGCTGTTTATGGACTCTCTCAAAGGGAGGTGGGTTCTGCTTCTTTGAAGGTCTCCAAAAAGATTAGGAGGCAGCTTGGTGTCATGGATTGAACGCAGGACTAAAAGAGTGGAAGACCAGGGTTTGAATGCCCACTTGGCCATGGAAACCCACCAAGGGACTCTTAGCTCCAGAAAACCCTGAAATAGGTTCGCCTTAGGTTCACCATAATTTGGAAATGACTTGAAGGCACACAACAACAACAACAACAACATATCAGATTGGATGGGTTTTAGTTGTGTGCTCCTGCCTGGCATGGGATTGTAGTCGACGATCCTTGTGGTCCTTTCCAACTCTAGGATGCTACGATTGTGTGTCACATCTTGATCTGGCTTGCTAGAGGAATATGGGAATCATTGTGCAAAAAGTACCTTTTTCCAAGCTGTGCCCTTGAACATACTGAAATGTGTCCATTTTAGACAGGGAACTTTTACACTCAAGTCTTTCGTCAGGATCAAGTCTCCAATAAAAAGGCTGAATCCTTAGCAAATAGTCTCCCAGAAACATGGTCACTGTTGGATAGTTGCAGAAAGTGGTTGCTTCCCCATCAAGTCCCTCCATATTTGCTAGGGTTGAGGGCGTAAGACCCCTGTGAATATGGAAAAATTGCAAATAACTGACCATAGAACCGCGCTGGAGGAGCGACAAAGGCCTAGTAGCGTATCCTCTCTCTAGGAATCTCTAGGTCTTTCAGTGCAACTTTTTTGTTAAAGTTGACCATAGAGTTGCACTGGAGGACCTAGATATTCCTAGAGAGAACGTATTAATCAAATCCGTGGCTAATCAAAGCCGCCAATATGGAGGGATGAGTGTATTCTGTATTCTGGCCAGTGCAGACCTGCCCTTAGTTCTAAATTAATTTCAACACCTTGGACAGCTCCGTTAACTCCCAAACCTACACATCCCTTAATCTACCCTTTTCTTGATCTTCATTCTTCTCTCATTCCTCTTTCCTTCTCGTTTTATAAGGAGTCTTCTAATGGTATATCCTGAGAAAAAGGAAGATGTTCTGGCCAAGATGAAAGAACAATGATCTGCCTGTCATCTGGAACCCAAACCATGGCTAGGCTGTCAGTCACCAATGTTATGGGATGGATGGCTTGGAAGTTGATATCTGAATACATTGGCATCCATCACATATCAAGCCGGTGAACTCTTCCCCCTCCCTTCAAATACTACCTTAGAGACTTCATTTTGAGGCAATGCCAAAAATCCCTTCATTTGCAGATTTGTCCATCGTTTGTTATCTCCACGATGTGCATCATTGCCCATTAAAGATTGAGAGGACACCGCTATCCTTCTTGTATCATGGCTCAGATGTAAATCGCAAAAGCGTCGTAACTCCCAGCATGGTCCCTCCTGCAAAACGAGCCAGCCCTTAATTAAACAGAGCTTCCAGCTCATTCTTTAATTAAACAGATGCAAATGTCCAAATCATCCAGCCTTTCCCAGCATGCCCTGTACATCCGTTAATGGCACCATCTCCAAAAGAAAGGAAGACTTTTGTCCGGCGGTTGCCGTCACTGTTGTTGCTCTTATTAACTTGCGGGATTTAATTCTCATCGGAGACCCACGAGTTCCCAAGAACTGGAAATCCTGGGCCATGTGACTGTGGCTCCTAAACCATGCGCTCCGTGATGGTGAAGAAGGAGATGCTCAATTATTCAGATATTTATGGTTCCAGGGTAATCTGAAGGACCCCTGGAATCCTTTCCTGCTGGCCGCTGTGTTTCTTATCAAAGAATAATAGAAATGTAGAGGAGGCCACAAGGGTCACCTAGTCCAACCCCCAAAAGACTCTTAAAAGATGGCCACCCAACCTCTGTTTAAAAACCTCCAAACAAAGAGAAACCACAACCTCCGAAGCAGTCCGTTCCATTGTTAAACTCTTTTTACCATCAGGACCTTCTTCCTAAAGTTGCGGTGGGATCTCTTATGATGTAATTCAAATGCATTTGTTTGTGTTCTAGTCTCTGGAGCAGCAGAAAGTAACTTGCTCCATCTTCTACTCAACATCCCTTCAGATATTTAGAAAGTGGTCACCATGTCACCTCTCGGTCCTTTCTTCAAGCTAAACCTACCCAGCTCTCTAATCCGTTCTTCAACAGTCTTGATCTCCGAACATTACTCCCCCCCCCATTATTACTTTTAATTTTATTTCAAACTTAATAAAGAAAAACAATTCTCCATCCTACCCTAATTCCCGCCATTCCCACATTCAGAATCGTCTTCCCCTCATTCTCCTTCCAGTTCTTCGGATTTACATTTATATCTTGTTTGAATCTGATTTGGGAATTCTTCGGGGTACGATGACTTCCACCATCCTGTTATTAAATCTAGTTGTCTTATTAATATCTTTCTCAACTTTGTCCTAGAACTACTACCTTTGTCTATATCTAATACATTTCTTCCATGTTAACTCAATCATTACATTAATATTCTTATTGGATTCCTAGAAATCTGTAGTTATCTCCGAAATACAATAACAAATGTGTGTGTGTGTGTGTGTGTGTGTGATAGTAAACGAGAAACTAAGAAATATATTATTTCACACCTTTGATCAATTTGCTCATCCTTTTCTGATGGAGAACAGCATCAAGTTATGACCTAAATCCTACTATGAATCCCAACTAGAGAAGATAAGTTGAACCTTTGCAATGTACCTATGTGTTGACTCACTGTTCAATGAACCAATGGAGCCAAAGAAACTTCCCACCAAGACAATGTGGCTCCCATAGTACCCCATCCTTAACTTTTTCCATTCTCTGTAGGGTCATTACATCCATTAGATTTTGGAAGGTTCCCCCATCCTTCAGTTGAGAAGTCACGTGTGTCGGTGATTTCTTCCATCGTCCCATAAGTAAATCAAATATTCATTCAAGTCCAGTTGTCCAAATGCTACGTCCGTCCCTTTCTTATCCAATTTTTGCAACCAACATCCCCGGCTCAAAGACCAGTAATCCAGATCAACACATTTGAAACCAACGCCGGCACGCTCCGATGTCTTCCTAGCAGATAGAGTAATTAAATCTGCACTTTTTCTTTTTCTTTTTTTTTTCCACAAAGTCGACGTACTCAATAAATCTGAATAAATTAACAACGCATTACTAAGGCTGCTACATTAAATTTGCATAGTGCATTTAATGAATATGCAACGGCAAGTGGAAAGGTCTGCTACTGTGAACCTTCCCACATTAGCATAAGCACTTCCAGCATCTTTCTTAAATAATGCTCTCATTTGCACATCACTGACTTGGCTAATTCTGACTTCAGTCAGGGTAGCCTTGTAATTAAGACTCTTGCTTTAATTTTTAATGAAGTTTATGTTACATCAATCCTGACAGTAATGAGGGGGACGTGGAAACAAAAAGGCTCCTAATAATTAAATTCACCAACCAGTTTGAGGGATAATAATTCCCGAGGAGAAATTACATGACTAATTATTAATTAAATATTCATACCGAGCGCGGGCCTGTCTTCCTTAACGGCTCGTCTTGTTGGTAATAATGCCAAAGCTATGGACGCTTTCCCCAACATCCATGCCGGGTTTTAAGGTCTTTGGTTAATTTTAGTGCGCCATTAATCAATATGACACATGGAGAAGGAAAATAAAATTGTTTTAATTGGTCTCGTTTTATTGTGTCTAAATATTACTACAGTTGGTTTAGTTGGTGTAGAATTAATCTAGTTAGCCAAAGCCTTGTTTTATGGAAACATAAATTCACTTTATATCCATAAGCCTCTAATGGCGGCAAAAAAACGAAAAGAAAAGTTGACCTTTTTGGGGTACCATTACTATTTACAGATAATTACGTCAACTCTTTAAAAGGTTATGTAATAGCGTTGCGTTTATCAAAGGAACAATGAAAAACACCCGCTATTATTTTAACTCCGCTACAATCTCAAGGAGGTCCGGGAGATGCGCGTTTTCCTCCCGCTGTAAAGTAAGCAATATTAATTTGTGTGGGTTTTTTAAAGGAACGTATAAGACTTTTTATTCCGATGTGTACTGGGAGGATTTAAAATGTTTGTCTACAGCTGCCGTTATTTGTCTTTTATGGGATGGTTTAAAAAGAGGCGACAGTTTTCACGACGGCTTTTTTGGAAACAACGCGCAGCAATAGAGATTTTCCAGAATGGGTTTCCTTTTGGGCACCAATCCCAGTCATTTAAGAAGGAAGAACCAGCCGCCATTCCTTCTCCTCCAAGCTCTAAATCGAAAGTTTTATGTTTGCACTCGTAACAAACCGGTGAAAAACAGCGTCCGAAATAAAGCTCACCAAATGTGGGTTAATTAAGATTAATGCAAAAGTTTAGCAAAGAAAGGAAACCCCTCCGAAACAGTCGAGGAAATCTCCGCCACGTGTCAGACTCATTCAGATTTATCGTCTACCCAACTGGGAGATGAAATAAGAGATAACCTTTTGCGCACGGTATCAGCCTGATTGTCGAATTATTTAAAAGACCTTGGCTTCTTCCTGCGGGGGCCCTTGGAAATCCTCAACTCCATTTCATTTTTCTAATAATTCAAACCAGTTGATTCATCAAAGTGAAATGAAGAGTCCTTCGCCATCCATGGGGCAGCCTTCCTCGCCAGCGGACGCTTGTCAAGGTACTTCGAACTGACAGGTTCGTAGGGCATGATTACCGCCTCTGATTGGCGCCACTCTTATCCCTTTTACGAAATCTTAAAAATCTTTTCAACTTCTCCATTTTTTTCTTTACTCTCTTAAACTAGCCCCCCGAAGGCGATCGCAAGAGACGCGAGGATGGGAAACGAGCGCGCCATAAACGAAGCACCACTTTGGCATCTCCTTGGTATTCAGAGGTCATTATGAGCCATCTGTCTGCCATTTCGGCTCTTGGCTTCTTCCATCAGAGGAATCATCCCAGGCGTGAAACACCTCATCGGAGCAACAATCATCACAGACCGTAAGGATGCGGACTTACAGAAGTCAGATTGAACATCTTGGAGAGAACGTCCAGCCTGGCCGACAAAAATGGTAAGGACCCTCGTGCTATGTTGGGTTGTTATTCCGTACACCTTTTAAAATTATTTTTGGGAGGGAAATAAAGACTAAGATTCTACATCATACAAGTGTGATATATTGATAACCAGTCATGGAATAATGAGACCTGATACAGAAAACTGAATTACATAAAGGCCACTTTATTTGACCTAATCTATTTCAGATGTGTTGACC
This sequence comes from Urosaurus nigricauda, assembly GCA_034509955.1. NCBI lineage: Eukaryota > Metazoa > Chordata > Lepidosauria > Squamata > Phrynosomatidae > Urosaurus > Urosaurus nigricauda. The sequence continues at coordinate 1,990,812 of JAOEGL010000012.1, read as the reverse complement.
TAGAAATGAAGCAAGCAGAAGGAGCAACCTGATGATTCCACATCGTCTAGAAAAAACAATTTCTTCTTCAATGTGAAGCCGAAGGCTTTCATGGCCAGCATCCATAGGTTTTTTTGTGGGTTTTCTGGGCTGTATGGCCATGTTCTAGAAGAGTTTCTTCCTGACATTTCCCAGCAAGATGCCAGCCACAGATGCTGGCGAAACGTCACGAAGAAACTCTTCTAGAACATGGCCACATAGCCAGGAAAACCAACACAAATTTCTTCTCCTATCAATGGGGCAGCAAATTTAAATTTTAAAGGAGCTATCCAAGGTTCTGAGTCAAGGGAAGATCAAGGGGAGTAGTAATAGTGCTTCTCTATTCTGCTTTGGTCAGACTTCACCTGGAATATTGTGTCCGGTTCTGGGCACCACAATTCAAGAAGGATGTGGACAAGTTGGAACGTGTCCATAAGTGGTCAAACAAAATGGTGGAAGGTCTTGAAACCATGAAGCCCTATGAGGAGCAGCTTAGGGAGCTGGGTATGTTTAGGAGAAGAGAAGGTTGATAGCCAATATTCGAAGGGATGCCATGTTGAGGATGGAGCGAGCTTCTTTTCTGCTGCTCCAAAGTCTGGGACATGGAGCCATGGGTTCAAGCTACAGGAAAAGAGATTCCACCTAAACATTGGGAAGAACTTCCTGACAGTAAGAGGTGTTTGACAATTCAGGATGCTGCCGCCTTGGAGAGAGTGGAGTCCCCTTCTTTGGAGGTTTTTAAGCCAAGGATGGATGGCCATCTGTTGGGATGGCTTGGATTGTGTCTTTATTTATGGCAGAAGGAGGTTGGACTGGCTGGCTCTTGAAGAATCTTCCAACTTTTTGATTCTGTGATTCTAGGAGTCCTTTCATGGAAATGGCTCTTTCAGCACTTTCAGTATCTCCTTTAAAGTTCAGAGTATAACCCAGTAAAGATCCATGCACACCCCCATGACATGTAAGCCACCAACCATCACTGGCCAAGAATAGTTTTTTCTCAGCCTTAATCCATCCGAATGTTTTAAGAGGAAAACTCATAGCATTCCTGGCTGTCAGCCGTACCATCTGGGCCTCATGGGAGCTGTAATCCAGAACATATGGAAGAACCCAGGTAGGGGAAAGTTGGTGAAGAATTATCGACAGTAACTTTCAAGTTTTTGTTCAGAAGCTTGAAAGTCCAAGACACAATTCATTCCCCAAGTTTGGTCTTTCAGCTGTTTTGGAGTTCAGCTCCCAGCCAACTTGACCAACTGTCAGGAATCCTGAGACCTGAAGTCCAAAATATGTGGAAGACGAACATTTTGGAAACAGTCATCTACGCAAAACAAGGCTCCAACACCATTTATCTACATGTATTTTGCCCTCATGCAAGCGAAGCTGGACAGGCTCCATAAATATCCACCATATCAGAGAGGTAGAAAGGTTGGGTCGCAACAGTAAGATCATCATCATGTCACATTATCCAACGATTTCCTAGATTCTTGGTTAGAAACCAGATCACTGATGGTTGAAAACTCCAGAAAACAGTAAGGACACAACTTCCACATGTTCTAAGATGGTTGACCATTTATTCCTTTTAAAGTAGCTCAATATATTTTGGTCTTTATGAGAAAAGACCTTCTTCAAGGACCTTCAGCAGAACTCACTGGAGTTATGGACACTCTTCAAAACAAAGGGATTTTAAGTATTAAAAGAACAGAATCTACAGAATTTTGTTATGAATGCCATATATAATAAATATATAAACCACTCTTCCTTCAAGAATGAAATCCCTGTGTCTGTGTGTTGTATGCCTTCAATTTGTTTTCGATTTATGGTGACCCTCATCCCTATATTTGTGTGTTGTATGCCTTCAAGTTGTTTCCAATTTATGGCGACCCTAAGGTGACTGTATTGTTTTCTTGGCAAGTTTCTTCAAAGGGAGTTGCCATTGCCTTTCCTTGAGGCTGAGAAAGTGTGGCTTGCCCAATGGGTTTCATGGCCGGGAAGGAATCGAATCCTGATCTATATGGAACAGCCCTGGTGGCGCAGTGGTTAAATGCCTGTACTGCAGCCACTCACTCAAAACCAGAAGGTGGCGAGTTCAAGACCAGCAAAGGGCTGAAGCTTGACTCAGGCTTGCATCCTTCCGAGGTCGCTAAAATGAGTACCCAGATTGTTGGGGGCAAATAGCTTACAATTGTAAATGAAGCTGTTTGTTTAACAAATTGTAAGCCGCTCTGATAGTCTTGGCTGAAGAGCGGGGTATAAATAAAACATTATTATTATTATTATTATTATTATTATTATTATTATTATATGTCCATTTTATCGATTTTTAGTTTGCCAACCCAATGAAGACTTTACGTCCCCAAAGGCAGTTTGGAAATCTGCCCAGAAGTAAATAAAAATTAATTTGTTTTGTTTAAAATGCTGTTGTTTTCTCTTTTCATCGGATGACCTACCCTTGTGGTTCATCCTGTGTTTAAAATCTCACCGAAGATGATTCTAGAGAAGACTCTACTATTGCTTTTCTCCAGTTCCATGCATGATCTCCTTCTCAACAGTTTGGATCGAATTGCAAAGGCGACCCTACTGTTTCCAAAATATCCTCGTTGTTGGTGTGTTTAATTGAACTCCTGAGAGGCAGCCGTCGGAAAGACGGGGGGGGGGGAGGGGATAAATAACCACCGGTCCCATTGGTCTCCCCAAGAACCCGTCGATGTTTCATAAATCCAAGTCAATACAAATCTCATTTGAGTGACCATGCTGAATTAACTGACATCCAAATGGCATTCATGTCTACAAATGGAATAATTAGCGGCTCCGAAATGGGAGACGTCAAGTGCTATCCCAAGTGACGATCGCACAGCATTTGTATTCATTCAATCAACTGCTTTCAAATAAAAGGGAATCATAATAAAAAAAAAATATGGGATTTGAGAGGAGATGTAAAACTCAATTTGTGGTTTATGATCAGGCGGTAGGATGCGTTTTCCCCCCTCTTTAAAATTAAGCATAAATAGGAAGCCCATAAATGTTAATGATATCTCTGTGCCTCTTTATTGTCATCGATGCCAAAAGTGTCCTCCTGGCTCTGATTGTTTTCTACTTTGCTAAACACACACAAACACTTGGAGGAGATGATCTTGGTTTTGCTTCCAAGTTGTGAAAGCAATAGCCTTTGTCCTTCGTTCAAAGTCTAAAATAATTGTTCAATATACCTATTTTAAAAAATAGGGGTCCTCAGGTTTATTGAATAAATGTTTCCATTTTCTAGGTAATACATTTTAAGTGGACGGATATTTTTTAAAAATTGGGAAGGGTGCTAAAGACGTGCAGCATCTTTATGGTATCTAATTTGTATGTTTTTTCTTAAGAAGAGGATTATAACCCTATAACTCTAGGGACCAGGGTTCAAAACTCTGCTCGGCCATGGAAAGCCGCTGGGGGACTTTGGCCAAGTCATATACTCTCAGCCTCATAGGGATGGCAATGGCAACCTCCTCTGAACAAACCTTGCCAAGAAAACCCATGACCATAAGTCAGGAATGACTTGAAGGCACACAATACACACACACACACTTTCTACATAGGGAATCCTGTGGCCTGTGGGTCCGATGGAGTACTTGGTGTGATCCTTCGGACCCCTACTGATGCCCCCCCCCCAATTCCCAGCATAAGTAAGTGCTGGAATACTATATGATCTGTTACATTACATATCTTTCTATATACCTAAAAGGACCCCGGGTGATGCAGTGGTTAAATGCTGGTCCTGCAGCCACAAGGTTGTAAATTCGATCCCAGGGCTCCAAGATCAACTCAGTCTTCCATCCTTTCGTAGGTCGGTAAAAGGAATGGCCAGCTTGTTGGGGGCAATTGGCTTACGCTAAACCACTTAGAGAGTGCTGAGTACACTGACAAGTGGTACGGAAATGGAAATGCTATTGCTATTGCTATTTGTTACCTAAGTAGCAGAAATGCTAAGGAACCCCTTTACTGAATTGTGAAGATGCATTATAGGACATTAGCAAAAGTGTCCAATGCATATCAAGACCAAAGCGATGCACCTAAAGCCCAATGCACCTTAAGACCAATGCACCTCGGGACACCAGGAAGAGTGTCCAATACACATCAGGACTGATGTGATGCACATTAAGACTAATGTGCATTAGTCCCATTGCCCTTGCCTTCCTCTGAGGCCAATGCACCTTGGGACCAATGCACCTCGGGACACCAGGAAGAGTGTCCAATACACATCAGGACTGATGTGATGCACATTAAGACTAATGTGCATTAGTCCCATTGCCCTTGCCTTCCTCTGAGGCCAATGCACCTTAGGACCAACGCACCTCAGGACACCAGGAGGAGTGTCCAATACACATCAGGGCTGATGTGATACACCTTAAGACTAATGTGCATCAGTCGCATTGCCCTTGCCTTCCTCTGAGGCCCAGAGAGTGAGACTCGCTCAATGCTACTCAGTGGGTTTCCATGGCTGACTAAGAGTTTGAACCCTGGTCTCCAGGGCCATAGTCCAATGCTCAAACCACTACACCAGACTGACCTACTGTGGAAGCACAGAGGACCCAAACTCTCTGTATATCTCAAATTAGAGGGAAGCCACTATCAAACCACCATAGCTACATGAGATAATGGATTCCTCTAATTCAGAAATGAAGCCTCATTTGCATGCATATTTTATTTATTGCCCCAATTAAGTTTGGCAAATACTTTGCGATGAGGTCCCTACGACCTCATAATTTACCATTTTCTCCTGGGACCACCAGCCCAAATGAGCGCTTTTTGAATAATATTGCCGTTTCTCCTCCAGAAAGTAAAACATAACAAAAACAAAAACGAGAATGCAGTTTTACTTTGGTGGATTTATTGTTTGTGTATCTTCTGCCTTTCACTCCGTTCCGTTTCTCCCTACAACCCAAGAAAGTAGCTTTAGCTTGGTTTAAGTACGCTGAGACCCAGCAAAATCTCTTGGAGTTAAATGCATTTAATTTACTTCTGTTCTGGGCTGAACCGAAAAACACATTTTAAAATGTTGCTGGCATTAACAGGTCTGACCTTGTTCTTCAGATATCCCACATAAATGTTTGCTTTGAAATACTACTGGTTTCATTTTAGTTCCCTGAACTCAACAATTACGGAACAAATTGATCAGACAATGAATATACCTCTTGCCAAAGAAGATGACATTACAAGTTATGAGCCAAAATGGAAGCTGCTGCGATATTAATGTTTAACCTGCAGACAGGTGAATATATATATATATATATATATATTAAAAGAGAAGATATCCAGCTTTACTCTTGATTGACATCTTGTCAGCCAGACTACGTTTCCCATGGTGCCATCTCTTTTTACAGGAGCAAGTGACATCTGGCACGAATCGCTGGCTGGGATTCGGAGGCGTTCCTTGCGAAAGGCGTGAAAACAGCTCCGGCGAAGGACGGTGCCTAAGTGATTGTTTATCAGTGTACAAAATACCCAGCGAAACTGTCCCATAGGAACAGCCGCCTGAATAGTATTAGCCGCGCTTTAAACCGTAATGAATTCCCAGTCTAATTCACGGCGAGGTTTCAATTTATACCACATTTAGAGTACTCCAGGTTCAAGTAATCACTGCAGTAATTAGCTGACTTCCAGTCCTCCAAAATAAACCCACTAATTTTTGCAATCAGCCTTCATTTGGTTAATCACCAGTTTAATTGATTTAATTAGTTTGATCTGCAAAATTAGTCAAGTGTAAATACTGTTTTGTAAACAGACTGTAGCTCCAAGCTGTAATATAGGGAATTCAAATTCAAAGCTAGAGTTAATAATAAAACCAACACAGACACGATTTTGTCGTGGTATCCAGCGGTTTTAAGTCTCCGAGACACGGATTTATGATTTGCTGCCTTTTTGCTGAATATTCTGTAATGACGCTGACAAAACAGTCGGGAGACCTCTCGGAGTTTCCGACGGGCCCCGAAGAACAATTTCGCTCTGCAAAGCTCAAGGAAAGGAAGCAGCGGTTTTGCTTTTCCTGGGAAAAAAAGGAATTAGCTCTCTGCACACTTAAGAGCAACAGGAACAACACAAAGCAATGCTTAAAAGTGTTCAGAGGAGACTTAATTAAGAGAAGTGTTAAATTGCGCCATGCTCCGTTTACGCCGAGTGCATATAATGAAGGATCAGGTTGAGTAATGCAGGAAAATGGTTTGTCTTGGTTAGGAAAGAGACAATTCCTCTGATTGCGATTTTCTGTTCTCCGGGAAATAGGATCAGAGGCATATCATTTCAACCAGAAAATACACGGGACGCACAGTCCAAGACACCAGATAGCTTGCACCTGGGGTTTATCCAGACTTTCCACTTTCCAAAATACTCGGACTTCTGTGGCAGAAAGTTGCCATGTCCAAAATGAAGACAGCTCCCATACCTTTAACGTGTCGAAGAGGAAATTTCAGCTTGTCGCACAACCAGATAACATGCAACACATGCTAAAACCTCGTCTTCTATACAGCCCAACCGCTAAAGGTACCAGTTTCCATTCTGGCAACCCTCCTTTGCGTAATACCCTTGCTGGCTTTCTGCCTATTCTCCTCCCTTAACTCCTTTTATTCACAAGGAAAAGGGAGAGATTTATGATTACTGTATATACTCAACTATAAGTCGACTTCATGTATAAGTCAAGGGCAGATTTTGGGGGCAACATGGTGGATTTTGATATGACCCGTGGATAAGGATAAGGGTAAAACTTAGGGGCATGTAATGAAGGCTGTAAAGGACAAAGCAAAGGAAAACAATACCAAAAAACCTACAATATTATGGCAGGCATAACTGTTTTGGCTCACACTAAAGGCTGGATGGAAGAGAGATTAGATGGAGGTCAGTGCACTCTTCCCTTTTTAATAAGAGTTAAAGTATAGTATTTACCGTGACCTGTGGATAAGTCGACCGAGGTTTTCTAGGTCAATTTTTGGACTAAAATTTCTAGACTTATACATGAGTAGATACAGTACTTATGGAGAAGTCATTGCTATCCTAGTCTTCTTGCTTTGCTGCTCTGTCGCTTCTTTGGAGCTAGGCAATGAAGAAAATGGATAAGAAGAAAATCAACCCCTTGGAGATGTGGGGCTGGGGAAGAGTGCTGAGGATACCATGGATGGCCAAAAAGAATCAAACCGATGGGTCCTTGAACAGGCATCACCTTGAAGCCAAAATAATAAAAGTTGAGGCCGTCGTACTTTGGCCACGTCACGAAAAGGCAGGGACCATTGCAAAAGACAATAATGCTAGGAAAGGTGGAGGGACAGAGAAAAAGAGAAAGATCACATGCCAGAGATAGACTCATTTAAAGGAGGACCCAGGCACGAATATACAAGACTTAAGCGGAGCAGCGGAGGACAGGGGTCTTGGAGATGTCTCATCCATGGAGTCTCCATGACTTGGGGTCACCTTGAGGACCCTTCACAACAACCACATCTTCTTTGTAGCTTCTTCTCCCATCTGCTCAGCCGTATACTCAGCCGGCCTATCCAGGTTTTAATTATTGGTCCTCACATGTGAACATGAAATAGTTGAGTACTGATATACCTAGTTCAAGGTGGCAATTCCTATCCCCAAGCTAGGTTTGGCACCACAAGCAATTCCTTTACCCATGGGTAAGCTCTCACCTTGCACGAATGTACACCAGTAGTTCCCAAACTCTGCTTCTCCAGACAAAAATCCATCAGCGATACCTTTATCGGCCAACCAAATCACACTCTCTCAGCCTCAGGGGAAGGCGATGGCAGAAACCCCGTGAAGAAACCTGCCAAGAAAACCCTATGATAGCTTTGCCTTAGGGTCCCCATACGTCCAAAATGACTCGAAGGAATACAACAGCAAGTGCGGCCCATCAGCCAAGGTTTGCCGTTGCCTTCCTCTGAGAAAGTGCGACTAGCCGTAGGGTCACCATAAGTCGGAAACAACTTGAAGGCACACAACGCACACAGTTTGTAGTGTACAAAGAGCCTGCACGGTGTAGCGGATCGAGTGCCGGACTAGGATTCTAGGAGACCAGGGTTCGAATCCCTTTACTAGAAACCCATTTGGTGACCGTGGTTGAATCACACTCTCTCGGCCTCAGAGGACAGCAATGAGAAAACTCCTCCAAAGAAACCTGGTCAAGGAAAAAATGTTGATGGTGTCACCTTAGGGTTGCCGTTGAGTCGGAAACAACTTGGGCCGACAAACTTTCCAAGCGATTCAGTTTCCAAACGTTAACTCCGGACAACCTTTGTGTGCATCTTCCCTCCGCCTTCCCTGACTCTCCACACCTCTCTTTTTTCCCCCCTTTTCTTATTCTGGCTCCGGCGAATATTCAAATACCGTAATTGGAGATGATTTACATTGTTTTGAATTAGCTAAAATTCCATTGTTAAGCACAAATAGCGGGCCACTAAATCACCCCGCTCTTAATGGGTCGGCGTTGCTCAGGTTAGCCAGCCGGTGCAGATTTATGGTGCTCCCAGGGAGCTGACCAGTGTATTATGCTTCCCGCTGCTAGGTAATATGCATGACACATTTCTAGACACTAATTCATTTATTTAATAGAAGCCATATGCAAAAACAGGAGTTCAAAATGAGGCTGACAAAGGAGATATAAAAGTTTTATTAATCCATAGCTAATCAAAGGCTGGCGGAAAGCACCTAATGGTGGCATTTACAGACCATATCGAATGTGAATAAATTAATTTTTTTTTTTGTTTCCCAAGAAGAAGAAGAAAAAGAAAAAGAAAGCAGGGCATGGGGAAAGAGAGGAAATCAAACTAATAGGATGCATCCCTTTTGGAGCATTGATACTTTTAATTACGGAGGCGACCAAGTTATTGGAAGGAACCGACGGAGGGTGGCGTCTAAAAGGTGCAACTCCAAGCAAAGGGATGCCTGCAATCCTTCCATCAATAATACATAAGCAAATGTCTGTATTATCTACCAGGCATTGGAAAGCTTGAACCTGGAAACCTTAGGGCCCTGCCACCAATTCTGTGCAAGGATCCAGGAGGAAACCAAATCCAAACACATTGCTGGCTGAGCTACCGTGACCCACTTTGGCTCCCATGCGGGAGAAAACTGGGATATAAATAAACTAAAATATTGCATGCATTAAACATTTGTTTCTTTATTTAAGATCCAGCCTCTCTACACCATACAACCCCAAGGGAGTTTGCAATGTAAGCGAACACAGCAAAACGCCTAAAACACAGCGTAACACAAAGGTATTTTATAAAAACACACACATACATTTCAATAAATGTGGATTTCAATAAACGGTTATGCAGGTCTATCCGTTATCTGGAACTCCAAAGCCCAAAATATTCCAAAATCCAGAATTGTCCATATAAGTGGCTGAGGCAGTGGCACCTTTGCTTTCTGATGGTTCAATGCAAATTATCCACACTCTGGATTTCCTAATACAGTCTGAGGCTGCGTTCACACTGGAGAAATAAACCGGTTTAAGTGCCATGGCTCAATGCTGTGAAATTCTGGGAATTGTAGTTTGTTGTGGGGCCCAGCTGGGCCCCACAACAAACTACAATTCCCAGAATTTCACAGCATTGAGCCATGGCACTTAAACCGGTTTATTTCTCCAGTGTGAACGCAGCCTGAGTCTCCCTTAACCGGAATTTGGAAATCCGCAATAGTCTTAAATCCAAAATTGTTCACTTGGTTGGCTGAGATAGTGAGATCTTTGCTTTCTGATGGCTCAGTGTACACAAACTTTTGTTTCATGCACACAATTATTTAAAATATTGTGTGCAAAATTACCTTCAGGCTGTGTGGATAAGGCGTATAAGAAACATACATAAATTTTGTGTCAAGACTTGGGTCCCACCTCTCAGATGTGTCCTTATGTACAGTATATGCAAATATTCCAAAATCTGTAAAGGAAAATCATTCTGGGTTTAAGTCCAAACTTTAATTTGCTCTGGTGCCACAACAAACTACAGATCCCACACTTCCATAGCATGGAGCCATGGCATTTAAAGTGGTGCCAAACCGGGTTATTTCTGCGATGTGGATGCATCATCATAAGGAAACTTTTTACATAGAGGAGGCAGCAAATGGTGTCATATTTTTTCCAGCGTTGGGAAAAAATGGATGCCAAAACAATTATATGCTTGTTGCAATAAATATTGTGGCAAGAAGTATAGGAGGAATCCAGGCAACTTCTCCGATATTTCTCCAGAGCAGCAGCGGCAGCGGCAGCGGCGGCGAATGTCTCCGAGATCAAGTTATCACTGCCTTAAATCCCCAATCATGTTAACATACACTCCATAAACCAGCCGGACAAGCAGACAACATGGAAAGCCTAAAGGTTAAATACATATGATTGACCTCGAGGAGCCCGTGTTCTCCAGATCATTAAATATATCGGGCTCTTCCGCTCCAGCTGGCCGCGGTGAAAAAGTGCCCTGGGAACATTATTTAATGCTCAGATCTCCCTACCTACCTTGATGTGACACAAAATCAATACCTTTCCCCATGCCCTTCACTGGCGCGGATTACGCTCAGCTTTTCCCTTGCCTTACGGAGCTTAATCGGCGCTCTGTGCTTTCGGCCCCTTGCAAAAAGTCCTAATTATGCACCCAGGAGATCCCAGGTTCAGATCGGGAGCATTTGCATAGCGTCATTTCCCCGGCATCGGAGAAGCCGAAAGAGGCCTCGGTTTAAACAGCTGCTCTGTGCCTTCTTGATTTATATCATGCCTAAGAGCATGGGCTTGCATAGCATCGTAGGGCGCATCTACACTGCAAAAGAATTTAGCTTGACTCCACTTTGAGCACTGTAGCTTCATCTTTATATGTAATCCTGGGATTCCCACTTCTACCTTTTAAACCAGATCGCAAATCAGTTTGAACCGGTTCAAACGACCCTGGTTCCCAAGCAATTCGGAGAGGGGGGCCACACGCTAGACACATTTAACCCATTTTTGACGCTGATGTTTTCTGCGTCTTCTCGGATAAATCGATTCTGCACAAGTGTGAACCAGGTTCAGATCAGAATCGATTTAAATTTGCCTTTCGACCAGCTGGAGCAGGTCCATTTAGAACCGATTCGTTTACGAACGTGAGCCACAAGTGGGTTATTTTTTACAGGGAAAAAATGTGATCAGGTCAAATGTAGTGGGAACCACGCTCCGCTGTCGAATCGATCCATTGATTCGGATCGCAAACCGCTTTTTTTTGTAAGTGGGAATGAGGCCTTGGCGTCTTACAAGGACTTTGGTCTCTGCTGCCAAAAGAGTGCTGGTGATGCCTCTCCAAACTACAGATCCCGGGATTCTGTAAGATGGAGCTTGTGGCAATTCAAGTGATGCTAAACTACATTATTTCTACAGTGTAGGTGCACCGTTGGAGTTGGAAGGGACTGCGAGAGCCCTTTTTGAACCCTTTGTCATGCCTCATTGAACCTTTTTTCATGCCATATTCTCCAAAATTTCACAGATAAGACTGGGGCGCTTGTGTGGCCAAGCAACATCAGAGTTTGGTCAAGATGGCAGAAGCTTTTAGTGAGGAAAGATACACAAGCTACAAAATGCTGCAGTGGTTTGCTTTTGCCGAAGCCTACAGGAAAGGGCAAGAATCTGCTTTCTCCTGCCTTCTCCCTTTGGCTGAATAAATTGAGTGCAAACGACTTTTGCATTTTGAACTCAGTTTTCGGCAACAGGTTTCACACCCTCCAACATTTTGCAGATGAAAACCGGGAAACATGTGGCCAAACAACGTCAAAGTGTGAAGTAGACTGAAGTCTAGGAAAAGCTCATGCTGCCAACTTCTTTCTTTCAGTTAGTCTCAAAAGTGCTACAAGATCTTTCTACATAGCGATTCTATAGACTAACACGGCTATATCTTTGAATGCTACCGCTTTGTGAATTTGGGGTAAGTTTCTCCTCCTTTTTTTTCTCTTTAACAAACAGGAACCAAAAAAGTAAAACTAAATCCTCAGCCCATCTCTGTCTTGCTTCCGTCGAAAACGGCAACTCAATTCCCTCCATCAGAAGACTGCAATATTTATTGTCTATCTTGCTTGTTCACATCCGTCAGCCGTGAAAAGTCACCCCTGCTTTACAAGACCATCATTTTCGAGCCGTGCCATCCATCACAAAACAGAGCAGGAGTGAACCACATTTCCTCGACTGCAATGAATTATCTAAGGGTCAGCTCACCGGAGTCACGGTTGGCAACGGAAACATTGGCCTCAGGTAGGAAAACCCATCTTTCCAGCTGTTCTTATCCATCTGGGTTCAATGAACTGCAGACGGCTGGGGCCTTTAGCTCGTCGAGTGTAGCTGCCGGAGCTATTCCATCTCACCGGCATCATAAAACAACCAGAGAAAGGAAGGTGAATGCCATTCATCTCCCATTTCGTCTGGTCGCCGACTGCTGACAGTGGAGGGAAATGGAGATGGAAGGCAAGTCGACAGATGTGGCGAGACGGGCAGCCAGGTGTTGCCCGTCTTGGAAAGCAAGCAAAGCTCTTGGATGTATCACCTGCCCTTCGTAGCCAGATGGAAACTCACACAGGCCACGTTGGGTTTCTTGTGCTTGGAAAGCACCGAGATCGTCGGCGTTTTGCTTCTTCTTCCAAAGAGACACAGACCATTTAATTATTATTATTATTATATCAGGCTTGGCTCTCCAATGAGATCAATGGGGGGCAGATCCGCCTTAACGGTCCATTCCGTTTTGATCATTGCCGATCGAGTTACAGATGGAATTATTTTAATCGCGGGATTTTTATTAACTTTAATGGTGGGAAGGTTTAGGGGTTAGTGTAACTTTTTATTGCGATTTTGTAAAAAAATTTATGCTGTAATCCCTCCTTGATCCACAAGGAGAGGCAGAAATATAAATTATTATTGTTGTTGTTGTTGTTGTTATTATTATTTTGAGGCTCCCTATCCAAAATGGTTGGTACCTGTAGTGTTTTGGATATTTTGGAGGAAAAATAAATCAGATTTTGGAATATTTTCAGACATATAATGAGAGCCAGGATGGTACAATGGTTTCAGTATTGGACTATGACTTTGGAGATCAAGGTCCGATTCCTGCTCAGCCATGAAACCCATTGTGTGACCTCGGGCAAGTCACACTCTCTCAGCCTCAAGGGAAGGCAATGGCAAACCTTCTCTGAAAAAATGTTGTTCATGTCTGCCTTCAAGTACTTTCTGACTTACAGTGATATTAAGGTGAAGCTATCACGGGGGGGGGGGGGGCTTCTGGCCATTGCCATCCTCTGAGGCTGAGAGAGTGTGACTTGCCCAAGGTCACACAATGGGTTTCCGTGGCCAAGCAAGAATTTGAATAACCAGACTCCAAAACTGCATCCACAACTTCATGCTGGCTGTCATTTTAGTGACAAAATTCGAAACGATTAAAATCATCTAAGAATGACACCAAATTAGGCGGAGCAGCTAATACCTGAGAGGAGAGGATCAAAATTAAAGAAGACCTGAATAGATTGGAAAGCTGGGCCTAAGCTAACAAAATTAAATGTATAGATATAGGATGGGCTACACCTGGCTTAATGATACTTATATGTGTGAAAGGGATCTAGGAGTCCTGGCAGACCACAAGTTGAACCTGAGTCAACAGTGTGATGCGGCAGCAAAAAAGGCCAATGCAATTTTAGGCTGCATCAATAAAAGTGTAGTGTCTAGATCAAAGGAAGTAATAGTGCCGCTCTATTCTGCTTTGGTCAGGCCCCACCTGGAATAATGTTGTGTCCAGTTCTGGGCACCACAATTCAAAAAAGGATGTAGAGAAACTGGAGTGTATCCAAAAATGGTGAAAGGTCTGGGAACCATGCCTTATGAGGAGAGACTTAGGCAGCTGGGGATATTTAGCCTGAAGAAGAGAAGATTTAAGAGGTGATATGACAGCCCTGTTTAAGTATTTAAAGGGATGTCATGCTGAGGATGGAGCAAGCTTGTTTTCTGCTGCTCCAGAGACTAGGACGCGGAGCAATGGATGGAAGCTACAGGAAAAGAGATTCCACCAAAACATTAGGAAGAACTTCATGATGGTAAGCCCTGTTTCCACAATGGAAGACGTTTCCTTGGAGTGTGAAGGAATCTCCTTCTTTGGAGGTCTTTAAACAGAAGCTGGATGGCCATCCGTTGGGTAGGCTTTGATTGGGAGTTCCTGCATGGCACGGATTTGGACCGAATGGCCCTTGGAGTCTCAATGATTTTATGACTCTGTTTATACCATGCAACCTCAGAGTTGGCTCTCGGTCAATGCACCCAACAGAATTGGCAATTTTAGTCCAAATTAGAGGAGCTGCGATCCAAAAAAAGTAACGTTCCCAAGCTATTAATATAGTACGAAACAGCCATTTCCAGATGCGTCTGGTGCAGGTTTTTGCATGTTTAGCATTCGACGGTTGACCACGTTTCTCTGGGTCTCTCTACACCTCGCGTTAAATTATGTAAATATATTAACAGTAATTCAAAATATTGTAATAAAAGGCTTTCCACGTCCTTTCATCTCTCCCTCTCCTCTCCTTAGGGTTTAGAGTGTTTTCTTTTACTTTTTAAGGACACACAAGGTTATCTTCTGGATATTTTTTTGAAAAAGAGAAATGCACCACTATTGATATTTGAAGCCACTAATGATGTCGGCTGTCCTTTGTAGGATAACATTCTGTATTTTATTTTATTTTTGTATTGTTTTGCTGGGAGCCATGTGTATCGACAAAGGAATTCTCTTTCATGAACAGGTCCCTCACCTTTTTGAACCATCTCTGTTTCAAGGCTCTTCTAGGAAACTTTATTTTCCTCTCCAGCGCCAGGAACGAAAACAAAAAAAGGGAGTCACAATCCGAAGGTTTGTTGTCATATCTTTGTGTGCTTTGCCCTCCTCAAGACTCAAGTGAGTCCTCTTGCAAAAACAAGATTTTTTTTCCCCAGTGTATATTTTCTAGCAAACATTGACGCCGTCCCTACCAGGTTGAATGATAGATGGCTTGCACAAAGTTGACAAAGCCGCTAAGACAAGGTTAGTCGGAGAATGTTTCAAAGCTGGCTTGTTTGCAGGAGCAAGGCAGAGCGGTGTAGTAGTTTGAATGGCGGACTAGTAAACCAGGGTTTGGATCTCTACTCATCCATGGAAACCCACTGAGCAACCTTGGGCAAGTCGCACTCTCTCAGCTTCATACGAAGGCCATGGCAATCCTCCTTTGGAGACATCTTGCCAAGAAAATGCTAGGAAAGGGTTGCTATTTTGAGTGTAGTGGTTTGAATGTTGGACTAGGAGACCACTTTTTGGATGTCTACTCATACATGGAAACTCACTGTTGGACTAGGAGACCACTTTTGGGATCTCTGCTTATCCATGGAAATCCACTAGGTCACCTTGGGCAAGTCACACTTTCTCAGCTTCATACGAAGGCCATGGCAATCCTCCTTTGGAGACATCTTGCCAAGAAAATGCTAGGAAAGGGTTGCCATTTTGGAGACAATGGAGTGTTGTGGTTTGTATGTTAGACTAGGAGACCACTTTTTGGATGTCTACTCATCCATGGAAACTCACTGGGTGATTTTGGGCAAGTTACGCTCTCTCAGATTCATACAAAGGCCATGGCAATCCTCCTTTGGAGAAATCTGGCCAAGAAAATGCTAGGAAAGGGTCACTATTTTGCCACTTGATCTTAGCCAAAAGGCCGAGAAGTGATGGAAAGGCTCACCATTTTGGAGCCAGTGGGGTGAAGGGGTTTGAATGTTGGTCTAGGAGACCATGTTTTGGATCTCTGCTCATCCATGGAAACCCACTAAGTAAGTCACACTCTCTCAGCTTCACACAAAGGCCATGGCAATCCTCCTTTGGAGAAATCTTGCCAAGAAAATGCAAGGAAAGGGTCACCATTTTGGAGCCAGTGGGGTGTAGTGGCTTGAATGCTGCGCAAAGACTCAATGTACATTCAATGTACATTGGGCCCTTGGTATCTGCTGGGGTTCAGGTTCCAGAACTGCCCATGGATATCAAAATCCATGGATGCTGGAGTCCCATTGACTGCAATAGTGTAGTGAAATGGTACCCCCTTATATAAAATGGAAAAGGTTTGCATTGCGGAATATTTTTCTGTCTGAGCCTCATTGATATAAACATAGACAATAGGCCCTCGGTATCCTCTGGGGTTTGGCTGCAGGATCCCCATGGATTGCAAAATCTGTGGATGCTCTCTCAGACTCAAAGGAAGGCAATGGCAAACCCCGTCTGAGCAAATCCTGCCGAGAAAACCTCACAGTAGGTTCATCCTAGGGTTGCCATAAGTTGGAAATGACTTGAAGGCACAACAACAACGAAGTTCTTGTTACAGTTAAAGTAAGCCTGGTTTACACTTTTGATAGACCCGATGTTCTTGTCCTTGGTTGACCCATTTCTATCCATGGTGCCTTCTAAATAATTTAGCAAAGGGAACTGTGATGTCTCGAAAACTTTATTCTCCCTTTCTCTCTCTGTCTTTTCCCCTGGGTTGCCAAAAGGGCCACTAGCTGTGTCCCCCATTTCCATCCATTTCTAAATTCTTCTCTGCAGCCCTTCATTAAAGAGGCATCCTTTGCATTTTGCATAGCGTTGAATGACAGAAAGGTTATCCGAACCCTGGTAAAGGCAAAGCAGGGAGAAAGAAGGAAGGGAGCAACCAATTAGTAGAGTAAAATCACACAATGTCACACAACAATACTTAAAAAATCTTCAGGGAACCTCAACCGGGAGGAGTGCAAAGGTTGTCTCTAAGGGGAAGGAGCATCTGGGCAGAAGAAGGCTTCCAAAAAGGGGGTGGGAAGTTGGTATCCAAAGCAGGGATTTCTCCAGAACTACCTTAGAGCAAGTCAATGTATCTTGGTAGAAGAGAGGAGAGCCCACAAAGTATAATGGTTTTAGTGTTGGGCTCAGATCTGGAATAGTTGAGGGTCTCCATGTCAGTTGAATCTTCTCCGTGTTTTAGTCTGAAATTCAAAGACGATATCCAAGGTGCGGATCCTGTTGGGGCTCATAGCATTTGGTGCTGAAATCTACTGTATATACTCATGTATAAGTCTAGAAAATTAGCTCCAAAAATTGACCCCAAAAACCTAAGCCGACTTATCCATGAGTCGATGTAAATACTGTATCTTAACTCTTATTTAAAAGAAGAAACCATCCCATGGTGGAAAGCAAGAGTATAATCTGGCCTGGAAGCACTGACCTACTGTATTCTCTCATCCATTTTAAGAATAAGAGTTATATCTGCTGAAAATTTGAAAGTCTTTGACATTGTTTTGCTTTGCTTCATCCTTCAGATCTTTTGCTATATGCCCCTAAGTTTTACCCTCGACTTATCCACGGGTCATAGCAAAATCCATAATTTTGGCCCCAAAACCTGCCCTCGACTTTTACATGAGGTTGACTTATCGTCGAGTACATACGATACCTATCCTCCAGACAGGTTCAGCGCTTTGGAAATCTCCTTTACAGCTTGGTCCAAGGCAGGGATTCCCAAACTTTAGGCTTTCCAACTTTTGAACTACAACACCCAGAAGCCCCAGCCAGCTTGGACAACCGTCAGGAATTCTAGGCGCTGACGTCTGAAACGTCTGGAGGGTCAAAGTCTGGGAATCCCTGGCCGAAGCAGCCCTTCGAAAAAGATATCGGGCAAGCCTTGCCAAGACAAAGCCAAGTTCAAAGTGTAGTCAAGAACATATGTGATGAAAAAACTTTTTCCAGTATTGTAGCTACTTTTAATGTATTTTAAGTTTGAAAAGCACATTTCAGGATTCTGTAGGATGGAGCTGTGGTTGTTAAAGCTGTGCCAAACTGTATTGTTTCTACAGTGTAGATGCGCCCAGATTTTAAGAAAAATGACAAGGAACCACTCTTCAATGTGTATTCTTCTATCTTCCTCCTTGCGTTGCTTCTTCCTTGCAACAGGAACAAACACATTATTTCCTCTGCACAATCTCTCTCTCTCTCTCTCTGCTGGGAAAAGAAATACGTTCTTTCCATTATTTAAACACATCCGATAAATAACTCCCTCTCCATACGCTCACTCTCTAGTTTGGATTAAGGTTAAAAAACAGCAATCTGTGTTGCTTTTTTTTGGCACTAATTCCCCGTGGGACCGTTGCATGATACAATCCGAGCTCCTGTTTTAATTGATAGCAAAAAGTGCTGGAGGAACTCTGTGTTCCATCGCACGCCGCTTAATAAACAAACCGAGAAATAAATCCAGTTCAGTGGGGAAAGGAACGACAGCGTGACGCCACCATGGTAGCCGTTAAACACACAAAGGCATGTTTTCTACACATGTGGGTGGGCTAGGGTGCGAATCCTGAGGCCCATGGGCCAAATGTGGCCCTTGCAGTACTTGGCGTGGCCCATTGGACCCCTAAGGAGGATCCCCAAACTCCCAGCGTACCACACAACTTTTCATCCATAAACAGGTGCCAGAATCCTATACTATTATTATTATTATTATTATTATTATTATTCTTACAAGCCTCACTGCATGGATCGAGGCGGGGAACAATAACAAACATGGGAACAACAACAAATATGTCACAACTTCAGTTAAAACATACATCGCTTTAAAAAGAACAAACAAGACATATACATACAGTGGGTCCTTGTTACCTTCTAGGGTTTGGTTCCATGGAGAACAATATCCGTGGATGCTCAAGTCCCATTAAATATAATGGCAGAGCAAAAGGGTGTCCCTTATATAAAATGGCAAATCAAGGTTTGCTATTGGGAATTAATAACTTTTTTTTTAATATTTTCAATCTACGGATGCTTGAATCCATGGATAAAAAATCCACAGATAAGGAGGGTCAACTGTATTAGAACAGTCTATGTTTTAAAAAATCATCCTTTAAAATTTGCATTTTTAAAAATCATCTCGATAGGCCTGTTGGAAGAGATTAGTCTTCAAGGCTGTTTTAAATTCAGGCATCGTATTCAGCTGTCGAATCTCTTCCGGCGTATTACCTGTTCCGTAATGTAACCTGTAATATCTTTATGTATACCTGTGTATACATAATGTATGTATACATGTATGTAATATCTTTATGTATACCTACGTAAGTAGCAGAGGTGCTGAGGATCCCCTTTACCGAGTTTTGAAGATGCGTAATGGGACCCAATGCATATCAAGACCAATGAGATGCACCTCAGGAGCAATGCACATCAGCCCCATTGTGCATAGTGCATTGTGCATTTTGCATTTTGCAATCCAGTTGCCGCCTGCAGCGAAGCCATTGAATCCATTTGGGAATGGCAAGTCAACACAGACGATCCCCAATAACTCCATGTTTCCATAGCTCTACATGCCCTGCAGTCCTCCAGAGCTTCAGAAGAACCAGAAATTGGGGACTGTATCTCTGGAGCATGCCCACCCAGAGGTAACTGTGGCTGAGGTCTATGGAAAGCCCATGTCTTTATGGAGAAAGTGGATCCAAGAGTTCCAGCTTTTCAGGTTCCAAAGGAACGGCAGATCTTTCCCCTTGAGAAGAGCGCATCCCACTCTATGCGCTTACGCTAGCGGGCATCTGCCAGGTTCTTACTGCTTCTTCTGAGCTCTTGCAAGCCCCAAAGCTTCATCTTTGATGTTCTGGAGCTGCAGGGAAGCCACCCTGAAGGCCCTCTCTGGAGCAACGCAGTCGAGAGGGACGTCTCCTGCAACGTAAATGAAAAATACGCTCCTCTAAAGGGGATGGTGGCAAGCAGACATGGATGGCCCGAGTCCAATCGCTGGTCCCGGCCGGAGGAGACCGACTGAACTGATTGCAATCCAGATCAGAGGTTCTCGACCTTTGATCCTCCGGCTGTTTTGGACTTCATCACCAAGAAGCCTTTGCCACATGGGCCAATGATGGGGGAATCTGGGAGATGAAGTCAAAAACATCTGGAGGACCAGAGGTTAGGAACCACTGCCGGAGATGAACCCCGTTGCTTCCAAAGTCGACTCTAGAAGGCCCTGCTACAATGGAAATATGGAGTCCTTGGGAATGGTCTCTCCCAAATGGATTCAATGGATCAGCCATTGGATTGAGACTGACATATTTAGGTCTCCTGCCTCTCCATCAAGCAGTCGTCTGTCTGTCTTTCTCTGCATCTTCGAGGCTAGCAAACTGCAACAGCCTAGAAGTTGTTGGGCCAACTCCCATCATCCCTAGCGGACGGAACCAATGATGGGGGAAGATGGGAGTTGTAGTCCGAGAAACCTGAAGGTCTGCACTGTACCCCCCCCCCCCAATCTATCTATATGAAGTTGGTGCTGGGGAATTTGGGAATAATAATAATAATAATAATAATAAAAAATATTCTGCCTTTCTCGTGGGAATCCTGGATTATATCTCCCAGCATCCCCAGGAATCATGGTCATTGCACGACAACTGGGGACAATGATGGGATCTGTAGTCCATGGTATCCAGAAAGATCCAGACTGGGGAAAATCTGCTCTGGCGGACCCGACTTGTCGCTCTCGGGACACAATCCTGCCTCAATGCACACTTCAACACCCTTGTTTCCTTGCATTTCCACATCCGGAAACTCCCCCATCCTTCAGTGCTTCCAATCTCCTTATATCATCTTTCCGATAATATATAAATAAATACCAACACATTGAGTCCATCCCTTTTATAGAAGCGCGTGTTGGCTCTGCTCCGAGTCTCACGTGTGTGTTTTGAACTCGAGATGCTACGAGACTTTACCAACAAGGGTGGCTTTGGTTTTTATTTGCTCACAATTAATCATCCTCCTCTGTAAACAGAGCGTCTCTTTTAGTTCTGCTGACAATTATCCACTTGTCAACTTCTCCCTCAAGTACCTCTGGCATCTGGCAAACTGTAAATAATATATTTTTTTCCCCCTAAAGAATTAATTTTTTTTTTTGGAAAAATGTAAAAGAGATCTCCATCACAATGATTGTTTTGTCTCGGAGAAAGACATCCACATGGCATACGCTCATCAATTTTCGCCTGCCTCTCCCCTTCCCATATATACAATGGCACACTTCTAAAATATACCCAGGAAGACACCAGGCTTTGGAAGATCTGTCTGTTGTGTGTCTCCAAGTTGTGTCTGACTTACGGCAACCCTAAGGTGTAGATATTGCAGGGTTTTCTGGGGCTGAGAGTGTGTGACTCGCCCAAGGTTTCCATGGCCATGAATAAAATCGAACCCTGGTCTCCAGAGTCGCAGTCCAATGCTCAAACCGAGGTCCAGATTTTTAAAAACAGGATTCGGTTCCCATGTGATAATAAGGGCAGCCACTTTTTTGCGATGCACGCAGCCACCGATTACCTTAAATGTTCAGTTTGGACTCTTATGCAACAGAAGTATTATTTTATTTTCTTCATCGAAGGGAATTGTATCCTTCCTTTCTCCCAAAATGTGATTCTAGGTGGCTCAAATGAGATCCAAGTACTCATGTTCCATGCATGGAAGTGGTTTCCACCTGCACTGATTTCCGTTGGTCATTGGCCATATTGCACGCAGTTGTGTTAGGTGTGCATTGATGCACATTGCGCATGCCTTGCTCAGTTTGGATTTGGCCATGCGATGCTGCAATTATCTACGAAGGCAGCATGGCACAACTGCCATATAACTCTTTCTGTCAATATAAAGTTATTCTCTTTCTCCTGCATGAAGGATCTCAGGCATAATATTGATTTAATTTAGTACCTTCCAATATGAATTTTTTTTCAGTTCTTCCATACTGCAGGAATAAAGCAGTTTGACACTGCTTTTACTACCATAGCTCTGGCCTTTGCAATCCTGCGATCTGGAGTTTGTTATGGCACCAGAGCCAGTGTCACACTCTCTCAGCCTTCTCAGGGGAAGGCAATGGCAAACCTCCTCTGAAGAAATCTTGCCAAGAAAACCTAGTAATAGCATCGCGTTAGGGTCGCCATAAGTCGGAAAGGACTTTGAGTGTTGGGCTATGACTCTGGAGACCAGGGTTCGAATCCCAGCTCAGCCATGGAAACCCACTGGGTGACCTTGGACAAGTCACACTCTCACAGCCTTCTCAGGGGAAGGCAACGGCAAACCTCCTCTGAAGAAATCTTGCCAAGAAAACCTTGTGATAGGGTCGCCTTAGGGTCGCCATAAGTCGGAAAGGACTTGAAGGCGCACAACAATGGCACCGGAGCTCTACGGCAGAGAAGGCTAAGTATTGCACAAAACTACAAATCCCAGGATCCCATAGCACTGAGCCATGGAAGCTGAAGCAGTGTCAAACTGTTTGCATTCTGCAGTGGAGATGCAACCTGAGTCTCCAAACCTCTTCTTCTCGCTTAGTTCTCAAAGGTGCTGCAACGTTCATTTGGATACAGCAGATCGGGATACTTAAATAAAATTTGTTTTGGATAGGAATATGCTGAATCTCCATAGGACTGTCATGTTGGGTGCCTTAGAATAAAAGCATCGTTGAATGACAGAATTTCTGTCTCCAGGCAATGCCAAAAAATGGGAAATGTATAGGATTTCCCCACTAGGTGGCTGCAAGTCTACCTAAATTATGATGGGAAGAAACACCATTCATTCAGGGCTTCCTCCCAAACTTTGGTCCTCCAGATGTTTTGGGCTTCATTGATGATGAAACTGGCTGGGGCTTCTGGGGGGTTGAAATCCAAAATCAAAATTTGGGAATCACTAGTCAAAGTCGATCATAGGCAATTTGGAAATCTATTTGGGGCAAATGAGGCTGAAAAGAGGTTTCTAGTGTCTATGGTGGATGGGGGTGGATGGGACTTGCAATTTGTTTTTGTGGATTGGGGAAAGAAATACATTTTCCAAGAAGGAAGGAAGGAAGGAGAAAGAAAAGAAGAAGAAGAAGAGGGAAGAGAAGGGGAAGAGAAGTAGGAAGGTAAAGGAAGGAAAGAAGAGGATGAAAGAAGGAAAAGTAAAGAAAGTAAGGAAGAGAAAGGAAGAAGGGAGGGAGGGGAGGAGAGAAGGAAGGTGATGGAAAGAAAGGAAATCCAAAGAAAGGTCTGTAGGATATTTGTGCTTTGGAGAAAACAAACAAAAATTCCCTCGGAAATATTTAATATTAAATATTCATAGGATTCAAAGTCAACAGTCCTCCCATCTATGTGGGGGACTGCAGTGTCACAACACAAACACCCATTTTTTATCATTATGATTATTATTATTTTTAATTTTATTTTTATTTATAGAGAGCATCTGCTTTGAGCCCTCCTTTTGGGGAAAGAGGCCAGGGAAAAGTCACTTTTATTTGGCCCTCCAGTGCGAGCCTCGCCACCAACAAACAAAAAGGTTAGCAAGACAAATATTAAATCCACCTTCACAAAAGGGAGCCGCTAAATATGCATTTAAAATTAACATGCATGTAAAATTAATTAGTTGCGTTGGGTGACATCAAAATAAGTTCCAGGGAAGAGATGTTTGGTTCGGAGAGCGAGAGAGATGCAGAAGAATGAAAGTGAAGGGGAACCTTCTGGGCATATATTTGGAACCATATGCTGGAATTAGAGTTAATTGACTAATTACATAAATTAGACATTAATTTTACAACGCGCCGAGTAGGAAAGAGATCTCAATTAATCGGGCATCAATTGCAAGGTTAAAGAGGGCAGCGTTGACATATAGGACGTATATAGGACATATATGGAGACGGTCTGGGTTGGCACAGATGGTCATCTTCCATTTTGGGCGAGTCCAGAAACTGGAGAAACCAACCGGAGCTGCAAAGACAAAAACCATTGGAAGATCTCTTGCCCAGATTTTGCGGCTGTCTCTAGGCCATCATTAATGCGAGGATGAAAAGCGAAGGGCGGGAGGAGAGGCCTCCGTTTCATTAAAACCAATTAGACATCTCAAGTCAAGATGGATTCGCTTTTCGCTGAAACAGTGGAGTCCTCTCCAACTCAGAACGGCTAGTCCCTGGTGAGGAATAATAAAAATAATAATAATTTATTTGTATTTCCCCTCCTCTCCCTGTGGATTGAGGCGGGATTACAGCATTTAAAACCATACAGTGCAAATACGAGATATACGCAATAAAATACCAATATACATTACTATTAAAACAACTAAAATTATCTAGTCGTCATTCATTCATACATGCCATTTTCCATACAGTCATGATCGAAAGTGGAGCCATTGTTCTTTAATGATCCCTATAGAAGGTCATCCGTAGTTTGTCAAGGCTGAAAATTATAGGGGTTTTTTGTGGGGGTTTTTGGGGGGCTCTGTGTCCATGTTCTGGAAGAGTTTATTCCTGACGTTTCGCCAGCATCTGTGGCTGGCATCTCCAGAGAACGCTGCCATGGAAGAGAGTTGGTTATATATATATATATATATACGAAGATGCCATCCACAGATTCCAGCAAAACATCACAAACTCTTCTAGAACATGGCCACGTAGTCCAAAAAACTATGGCTGTTGACTGTGAAAGCCTTAGACTTCACACTGAAAATTATAGTTTGTCAAGGGAGAGCCAGCGTGATTTGAGTGTCGGACTATGACTCTGGAGACCAGTGTTCGGTTCCTAGCTGAGTTTTACAATGAATTTTAAACTACCTATCCAATGTGCTGGCCTCTGCTTGATGTTTCCAGACCTTTCTTAGAGATGGAAGGGACCACCCCAAGGACCATCCTATCTAACCCCCTTCTCTCACGCAAGAAGACTCCATCCAAGCCCTTCCTGGGGCAGATGGCCATCCAGACTCTGTTTAAAGACCTCCGAAGAAGGGGACTCCACCACTCTCCAAAGCAGAATCCTTCACCGTCCAAAAGCTCTTTTACCATCAGAAAGTTCTTCCTAATGTTTAGGCGGAATCTCTTTTCCCATAGTTTGCATCCATTGCTCCATTGTATCCTATTCTCTGAAAACAAGCTTGCTCCGTCCTCAATATGACACCCCTTCAAATACTTGAAACAGGGCTATCATATCACCTCTTAACCATCTCTTAGCTCTCACCATCAGGAAGTTCCTCCTAATGTTTCGGTGGAATCTCTTTTCCCGTAGTTTGAATCCATTGCTCCGTTGTCTCCTATTCTCTGGAGCAGCGGAAAACAAGCTTGCTCCATCCTCAATAGGGACATCCCTTGAAATACTTATCATATCACCTCTTAACCTTCTCTTCTCCAGGCTGAACCCAGCTCCCTAAGTCTCTCCTTTATGGTTTCCAGGCCCTTCACCGTTTTGGTTGCCCTCCTGCGGACCCACTTCAGCATCTCAACATCCTTTTTGGATGGAGTTGTCACCTGAAGAAAGTAACTTTCTGAAGCTCTGATCCTCCACCTAACCGAGCAACAGGCCTCTGAGGTTGAGCCTCAAAACAGATTTGCATCAAAGCAATGTGTTGCAACTAAAATGAACTACCCGGGAATTAAACATCTCCTGAAGTGCTGGAGAAAGAGGAGACCATTGATGAATGAGGATGCTCCACAAAGCAACTGATGTGAAGTGCTGTGCGCAACGCATGCAATTCTTCCCAACCATAGTAAATTACTTTCCGATGGGCCAGGCGGGAAAGACAGAGACTTTTGAAGATGATGCCAGCGTGTGTGTTGTGGTATCATTATATATATAAAATAAAAAGAGCAGGAGGGGGGCCTTTTTATCTCTCCTTTCTGGACAAATTAATGAGGGTTTTAATTAATAGAAATCAGAGGGTCCTGTAAGTGCAACGATAATGAAGTTAAATGAGTGCAGAGGAAAACATTCCCTAATCCAGTTGCATTGCCAAATGCCCCTTTAATGCCGCTTAGTACTAAAAGGGTTTGGAGCGTCCTAATGAGATTCCGTTGCCTGCTAATTAATTGAGACTCTCCTGAATATTCATAGGCGCTCGTGCCCATAGACTCCTAATTGCGCCGTGGAATGGATCTCCGAGGAAGGAGGGAAATCGCCATCGACTTAATTAAAATAATATATGCCAGAAACCGGCATCGCAAGAGCTGGGAGATATTTGCCATGTGGCCAGAGGAGGAAAGCAAGCTGGCGTTTGTCACGGTGGTTCCCAAACTTTGGTCCTCCAGATGTTCTGGACTTCAGTTCCCAGAATCCCTGACCGTTGGCCAAGTCGGCCGGGGCTCCTGGGAGCTGAAGTCCTAAACGCCTGGAGGATCAAAGTTTGCAGTCGTTGATGTTGTTGTGTGTCTTCAAGTCGTTTCTGACTTATGGCAACCTTAAGGCGAACCTATCATGGTTTTCTTGTCAGCCATTGGGTTCCATGGCCAAGCCGAGGATCGAACCCTGGTCTCCAAAGTCTCAGTCCAACACTCAAACCACTATGCCTTAAGCAGTGATACCCAAATTTTGGTGTTCCTAATGTTTCAGACTTCACTTCCCAGATTTCTTGAGTGTTGGCCAACTTGGCTGGGGATTCTGGGAGCTGAAATCCAAAACACCGGGAGGACCAAAGTTTGGGAATCATTAAAAACAGGCCAGGATGGATGGACCCATACTTATTATCTCCCCTTTCTCCATAAAATGGTGGGATGATTATGATGATAGGACCTATCACCATCACCATCATCCCACCTTTTATCCATTCTGGAACTTGTGGCAGTGTTCAAAGGTTAAAACAGGCTGTTGTTGTTGTTGTTGTTGTTGTTGTTGTGTGCCTTCATGTTGTTTCTGACGTATGGGGAACCTAAGGGCAACTAATCATGGGGTTTTCCTGGCAGATTTTGTTCAGTGGTTCTTTGTTTTCCTCTGGGGCTGAGAGAGTGTGATGTGCCCAAGGTCACTCATTGGGTTTCATGCTGAACGGCTCATATGTGGTGTATATATATATACAGTATATATATATCTCAGGAAGGAAGGTTGTTCTAGTTATGTGTCTTCAAGTCAACTTTGACTAATGGTGACCATCTTTTAGGGTTGACTCGACAAGGCTTCTTCTGAAGAGGCTTGCTTTTGCTTTCCTCTGGGGCTGAGAGAGTGTGATGTGCCCAAGGTCACTCATTGGGTTTCATGCTGAACGGCTCATATGTGGTGTATATATATATACAGTATATATATATCTCAGGAAGGAAGGTTGTTCTAGTTATGTGTCTTCAAGTCAACTTTGACTAATGGTGACCATCTTTTAGGGTTGACTCGACAAGGCTTCTTCTGAAGAGGCTTGCTTTTGCTTTCCTCTGGGGTTGAGAGAGTGCGACTTGGGGTCACCTAGAAGGTTTCCATAGCTGAGTGGAGATTCGAACCCTGGTCTCCCAGGATTCTTGCCCACCACTCAATCAATTATACTATGAGGACCTTCTGCTACAGCTTTTTTGGACAGGGCCAGCCCATTAGGACATGAGTCTGAAAGTTTAGCGCATGAGTCTGAAATCTCGACTCAACCGCTGCCATAGATCTTGTGCATTCAGTACTTACCTTGGATTAGAGACACAATTGGAGTTTATCACACGGGAGGAATTTCTCTCAATTGCCAATGGAGTCAATTCGCAGTTACGTGAATTCACTAGTTTAGCGAATTTACGTGAATTCCAATTGCGTTTGGAATGTGTTCAGAATGACTTCCCATTTCCCGAAAATGACCCCTCATTGCCCGAAATTGCGTGAGATACTGTAATACACAATTATGTGAAACCCCATGATTACATTCGGAATGACTTCCCATTGCCCAAAATTGTGTGAGATACACTCATTCGCAATTACGTGAAACCCCAGGATTGCGTTCGGATTGCCATTGGAGTATAACCCCAAATTCCGTCGTATGATAAACTCCAAGGTGTGTATCCACACTGCAGAAACAATGCAGGTTGACACCACTTTAACTGCCACGACTCCATCCTACAGAATCCTGGGATTCGTTGCACCGGAATGACACACCAAGCTGAATACCTCACCAAACTACAAATCCCAGGATCCCCCAGGATGGACCCGTGACAGTTAAAGTGGTGTCAAACTGCTTTATTTCTCCGGTGTGGAAGAGCTGGTAGAAACATAGAATCAGGTGCAGAGATAGTAGGCGATGGTTGCAAGCTCACGCAACTCTCCCATTCGGTTTAGCGCCATGAAACGTAAGGGCCTAGGATTCTTGTGATATATGCATACACATATACATATTTATATATATATATATATATATAAAATAAATGGAATAACCCACCACAGGTTGGGAACGAAGAGGGGGGGGAATAAAATTAGTTTACTGGAAGACACGCACCAAGTGCGTATTTATTATGCACATAACTGCATTAACAATGTAAATGGCACCGCCAGCACTCGGTGCTTGTTTATTCATTAGGTCTTTAGAAAATCTACATTGCCTCCAGATAGCAGGGATGATAATGCGAAATACACAAGCCCCGTATATATATATATATACCTCCTCGGCCCACTCGTCCAAGGACCCACGCTTCGTCTCAGGAATATGTGATATATGGCAAGGCTTCCCGGAGACGGGCGGGTAATACTTTTCCTTCCATAGGCCAGTGGTCCTTCCACGTTCGCTGGGGTTAGGGGTGAAGGACCCCCCCAAAAAACACTATTCTTTTAGGTACACCTCTCTAGGAATCTCCAGGTCCTCCAGTGCAATTCTATGGTCAACATCTGCCTGAAACTGACCATAGAACCATGCTGGAGGACCTGCAAATGCCTAGAGAAGTGGGTTTTCTCTAGGAACTTCTAGGTTCTCCAATACAATTCCATGGTCAACATCTGCCTGAAGTTGACCACAGAAAGATGCTGGAGGACCGACAAATGCCTAGAAAAGCCTTCTCTCTAGCAACTTCTAGGTCCTCCAGCACAACTCTATGGTCAACTTCCGGCCGAGTTGCGGTGTAGGACCAAGGGGTTCCTAGGAGTTTATCACACCAATTTCGAATTGAGCCCATTCGAATTCACGTAAATTCGCTAGTTTAGCGAATTTACGTGAAATCTGATTGCGTTCGGAATGCGTTCAGAATGACTTCCCGTTTCCCGAAAACAACCCCCCGTTGCCCGAAATTGTGCGAGATACTCTTCTACGCATTAACGTAAAACCTATGATTGCGTTCGGAATGCCATTGCGTTATACCCCCAAATTCCGTCGTATGATAAACGCCAATGACAAGCCAATGGGGTCCTTGAACAGATGGAGCCAAAAATCACCCCGGATGCCAAGATGATTTGTAGTTTTGCAAAGGCTTTAACTTGGGTGCATTCGCACTGCGGAAATGGTGCAGTTTGACACCGGTTTAAGTGCTGTGGTTCCATCTTATGGGAGCCTGGGATTTGTAGTTTTGCAAGGTTTTTCGTCTCCTCTGCCAAAGTGTGCCGACGCCTCCCAAAACTATCAATCCCAGGTTCTGTGGGATGGCACTGTGGCTTTTAAAGTGGTGTCAAACTGCGTTATTTCTGCAGCGCGGACGCACCCAAGTTCAACTAAGTCCAAACGGATCGGACCGAAATTAACAACTGCGACAAAAAATTGTTGTTGTTGGGCGCCTTCGAGTCATTTCTTGGAAAGGTTTCCTTGCCAAGTGTCTTCCGAAGGGGTTTGCCACATCCATCCTCGGAGGCTGAGAGAGTGTGACCTGCCCAATGGGTTCCATAGCCCAGCCCAAGATTCGAACCCTGGTCTCCCAACTAATCCTGGTCCAAAATGAAGCTTTATATTTTCAGGCTAGTTTCTTTGGACCTCTTTTCTTTTTCTCTTGACCCTGGTTGAGAATCCATGTGTGCGAATAGGGAAAAACACGTGTCAGGATTTCTTCTCCTCCTTTTCTTGCAAGCTCTTTCTTTCTTTCTTTTTCTCTCTCTTTCTTTCTATAGGGATGCAAAGTGACCCATTAATTTGTTTCAAGTGTCAGAAAAAGGGGTGGGTTGGAGGGCTATTGGTCACTTTTTGGGGGGTCTTTAAAAAATGTCATCTTGGGAGGTGGCCAAAGGGGTGGGAAGGAAAGAAAGAGGGAGGGAAAGAAAAGAAGAAAAGAAAAGAAGAGAGGAAGGGAAAGAAAGAACAAGTGCCAAGTCAAAAGGCATGGAAGCAGGCCTTCTTCTTTTTTTCACAGCCATGGGTCATTTTCTGAGATTTCTGTAGGGTTTCCTTTTTTATTTAATTGTTTTGGTATTATTATTATTATTATTATTGTTGTTGTTGTTGTTGTTGTTATTGTTATTATTATTATTATAGCTTTTGCAATCCAACTTTTCGCTTCTGCCTTTTTCAATGGTGGGGGAAAGGCCAGATATAAATCCTTGGAATAAATAAGTAAATAAAATAAAAATATGGCCCTATGA
This sequence comes from Urosaurus nigricauda, assembly GCA_034509955.1. Taxonomy (NCBI): domain Eukaryota; kingdom Metazoa; phylum Chordata; class Lepidosauria; order Squamata; family Phrynosomatidae; genus Urosaurus; species Urosaurus nigricauda. Next base: position 1,960,577 of record JAOEGL010000012.1, on the reverse strand, counting down.
AATAAAATATGGCCCTATTATAGATCTTTTTCTTTTTTTGCTCTGTGTCTTTTTGCACCAGGCCAAACCCATGAAGCCGGATCTAAAAGCTTGAAATAAATAAGTAAATAAAATAAAAACATGGCCCTGTAAAATAAAATATGGACCTACGGAATAAAATATGGCCCTATAAAATGAAATATGGCCCTAGATCTCCCTTTTTCCGTCTCCTTTTGCACCAGGCCAAACCCTTGAAGCCGGATCTAAATGCATCAAATAAAGAAGTCAATAAATAACCTGATCTAAATGCTTGAAATAAATAAGTAAATAAAATAAAATATGGCCCTATGAAATAAAATATGGCCCTATGGAATAAAATATGGCCCTAGATCTCCCTTTTTCCCACTCTGTCTCCTTTTGCACCAGGCCAAACCCTTGGAGCCGGATCTAAATGCTTGAAATAAATAAGTAAATAAAATAAAAATATGACCCTATGGAATAAAATATGTCCCTATGAAATAAAATATGGCCCTATGGAATAAAATATGACCCTATGAAATAATATATGGCCCTATGGAATAAAATATGGCCCTAGATC
>JAOEGL010000012.1:1800000-1955000 GCA_034509955.1 Urosaurus nigricauda | reverse complement strand
CTTCCCTCTTTCTCCTTTCCCCCTCTATTTCTTTCTCTTATTCCTTCCCTCTTTCTCTCTCTCTCTCTCTCTCTTTCCCCTCTTTCTCTTTCTCTTCCTCCTTCCCTCTTCCCTTTTCTCTTTCTTTCCCCTCTATTTCTTCCTTTTTCTCTTCTTCCTTCCCTCTTTCTCCTCTCCTTCTCCCTTCCCCTTTCTTTCTCTCTCTTTCCCCTCTGTCTGTTTCTCTTCTTCCTTCCCTCTTTCTCCTCTCATTCTCCCCCTTTCTTTCTCTCTCTCTCTTTCCCTTTCTCTTCTCCCTTCCCTCTTTCTCTTTCTCTTCTCCTCCCTCCCGAAGGCATCCTTCCTTTCCCTTGAATGAAGAAGGAGAAGGGCCCTGCTGTGCCTATTCCTCCTCTTCTTCCTCTTCCTCCTTCTTCCTCTTCTTCCTCTTCTTCCTCCTGAAGGGCTTCTTCTCTTAATCCGAGGAACGTGACTTCGCACCCAAAGCGCCGCCGAGACATTTCAATATTAATGAAAGGGTTTAATCTCCCAAATTCCTCGTGGTTAAGTTGCGTTTTGGTGAGTTATTGACCAGGAGCCCGAAAGAAAAGAAAGAAAGAAAGAAAGAAAGAAAGAAAGAAAAAAAGGGGGATGAATATATATATATATAAATATATATATATATATATATATATACTGTATATAAAATGTGTGTGTGTGCTTTGCATCTTCCTGATATAGATAGATAGATATGATATAGACTTAGCTATAAATATATGAGTGTATGTGTGCTTTGCATTTTCCTGATATAGATATAGATACGATATAGAGATATGTCATACATGCGTGTGATTTGCATTTATCTGATATAGATATAGATAGATAGATGTAGATATAACATAGATATAGATCATATATGTGTGTGTGTGTGTGTGCTTTGCATCTTCCTGATACAGTATAGATATAGATAGATATCGATATGATATAGATATATATCATATATGTATGATACAGATATAGATAGATATAGATAAATATAGATATAGATAGATATACGTATAGATACATAACATAGATATATATGATAGATATGTGTGTGTGCTTTGCATTTATCTGATATAGAGATAGGTAGATAGATAGATAGATAGATACTGTATCATAGATATGTGTGTGTGCTTTGCATTTTCCTGAAACAGTATAATATAGATAGATAGAAAGATATAGATATATATGTGTGTGTGTGCCTTGCATTTATCTTATAGATTAGATAGATAGATAGATATAGATATAGATATATAACACAGATATATGTCATGGATGTGTGTGTGTGCTTTGCATTTTCCTAATACAGTATAATATAGATAGATATAGATATGATACACATATATATCGTATGTGTGCTTTGCATTTTCCATAGATAGATAGATAGATAGATATAGATAGATAGATAGATAGATATGATATCTGATATAGGACATAGAGTCATATCCCCCCCCCCTTCCTGACGGATCGAGTTTTATTCTCATTGAAATCGCGCCTATCCAGGCTTTGACACGTGTCTTTGCGTTCAAACGGGACGGAGAGACCCGGGAGTTTGGGAAACGTCCGGCATCTCTTGCAAAAGAGGAAACAGGAAATGCATTTATGGAAGGGGAGGAAAGAGGAAATGCATCTCTTGCAAAAGAGGAAATAGGAAGTGCATTTATGGAAAGGGAGGAAAAAGGAAATGCATCTCTTGCAAAAGAGGAAATAGGAAATGAATGTTTTGCAAAAGAGGAAAGAGGAAATGCATTTCTGGAAGGGAAGGGAGGAAATAAATGCATCTCTTGCAAAATAAGAAATGCATCTCTTGCAGGGAAGGAAATGGGAAATGAATCTGTTGCAAAAGAGGAAACAGGAAAATGCATCTCTTCCAAAAGAGAAAATAGGAAATAAATGTCTTGCAAAAGAAGAAACAGGAAGTGCATCTCTTGCAAAAGAGGAAATGAGAAATGTATTTCTGGAAGGGGAGAAAAGAAGAAATACATCTCTTCCAAAAGAGAAAGTAGGAAATAAATGTCTTGCAAAAGAGGAAATAGGAAATGCACCTCTTGCAAGAAAGGAAACAGGAAATGAATGTCTTGCAAAAGAGGAAACAGGAAATGCATTTCCTAACGCTGCTGCTGCTACTACCGGTAGTAGACTCGTTTGCTCACTGCCTCCTGCAAAATAAGTTACTTTTTTTCGTCCTGGGCGGTCTCCCATCCAGTCGCTAACCAGGGCTGACCCTGCTCAGCTTCCGGGATGGTGGCATTCACAAGACACGTGTCAAAATCTCATTCGCAAACACGAGGAAAAGAGTTGTGTTTGTTTTTACTCATAAATAATTGTAGGGAATTTAATGAATTTAGGAGAAATCAAAACGGTTTGGGAGCTTTCCTTCCTTCCTTTCTTTCTTTCTTTCTTTCTTTCTTTCCAATCCCCAAAAAGAAGGAAGGAAGGAAGGAAGAAAAGAAAGAAAGAAAGAAAGAAAGAAAGAGTTTTGCAAAAGAAGCAAACCTGACAAATATTAATGGTTTTTAAAGCAAAAAAGGAAACCGAAAATCCAAAGAAAACCAACTTCGAAATCTTAAATGGAAATATATTTATTTCTCCGCTGACTCTCTAAACCTCGGATAATAATAAAGAAAAATAATAATTAGAAAAACGTCGCTTTGAAATAAATGCAATAATTTCAAATAGAAACGGGGAAAGTTTCCAACTTTTTCCCCTCCGCAAAACGGTGGGAGCTAAAGTAATGTAAACGGAGTCGAAAGGGTAACTGAAAGTAATTCGTTAGTAACGGGGAGTCCACACAAATCCCGAAAAACAGGCGAAGAAGTCCAGAGAAAGGCAAAGAAATGCGGCCGAAGACGGGAAAAAAAGACGCTTCGGTCCAAACGTTTTCTTTGCAAAACTCCTTATCACACTGAATAGGGTCAATTCCAGAACCATCCCGTGATTGTCCCATTATTGGTCCCTCCTTTCTTAAGCCTGTCAGGCCAACCACTCGGAAGAAAGAGCATTTTTCCTCCTCCCTTTCCTACTCCCAAAGCCACCCCCCTCTCTTTGCCACCCTCTTCTTCTTCCTCTTCCTCTTCCGTTACTCCATTTGTAAGAGTGAATTGGAGGGATAGGGGATCCCCCCTCCCCATTTTCTTCCAGGGGCTTGGAAGAGAAAAAGAGAAAAGGAGGAAGAGGAAGAGGAAGAAGGAAGGGGAAGAGGAGGAAGGAAGAGGAGAGGAAGAGGAGGAGGAGAAGAGAAAAAGAGAGGAGGAGGAGGAGAGGAAGAAGAGAGGAGGGAAGGGGAGGAGAAGAGGAGGAGGAAGAGGAGAGGAAGAAGAGGAAGAAGGAAGAAGGGGAGGAAGAGGAGGAGGATAAGAAGGGAGAGGAGGAGAGGAAGTGGAGAGGAATAAGGAGGAGGAGGAGAGGAAGAGGAGGAGGAGGAGGAGGAAAAGGAGGAAAAGAAGAGAGAAAGAGAGGAGGAGGAGGAAGAAGAGAGGGAGGGGAAGGAGAGGAAGAGGAAGAGGAGAGTAAGAAGAGGAATAAGGAAGAGGGGAGGAGAGGAAGAGGAGGAGGATAAGAAGGGAGAGGAGGAGGAGGAAAAGGAGAAGAAGAAGAAGAAGAAGAAGAGGAGGAAGAAGGGAGAGGAGGAGAGGAAGAAGTGGAATAGGGAGGAGGAGGGGAGGAAGAGGAGGAGGAAAAGGAGAAGAAGAAGAGAAAAAGAGAGGAGGAGGAGGAGGAGGAGGAGAGGAAGAAGAAGAAGAGGAAGAAGAGAGGGAGGGAAAGGGAGGAGGAGGAGAGGAAGAAGAGGAATAAGGAAGAGGGGGAGGAGAGGAGGAAGAATAAGGAGGAGGAGGAGTACAAGGAGGAGGCAGACGAGGAAGAAGAGAGGAATAAAGAGGAGGAGGAGAAGAAGGAGAGGGGGAAGGAAAGGAAGAGAAGAAGGAGAGGAGGAGGTGGAGGAGAGGAAGGGGGGGAAAGGGAAGGTGAAGAAGAGGGGGAGGAAGCAGAGGAGGAGGAGAGGAAGAAGAGGGAGAAGTAGGAGGAGGGAGAGGAGGAGGAGAAGAAGAGAAAAAGAGGAGGAGGAGGAGGAGGAGACGAAGAGGGAGAAGGAGAAGTAGGAGAGGAGGAGGATGTCTTTCGGGGGAGCTCTTCCCTGGCGCTCCCTGAGCCTTTTCCTTCCCTTTCCCTTCATCTCACCCTTTTCCTGATCATCCGGAGCTGGGTCTCTTCTTCCTCTTCCTCTTCCTGGTCCTGGGCTGGACCTGGGTGGGATTGAGTCCTCCCTCCTCCTCCTCCTCCCTCCTTCCCTTTTTCCTTTGCGAGGAAGAGGAGGCGGTGCCTTCTTCTTCTCCTCCTTCTCCTCCTCCTTTGGCTGAGGCTCAGTCTCTTTTTGGGTCGGACCATGGAGGAGGCCGAGGAAGGGATTTGGGCCACTTAGAGCCCAGTTCGGGCCACTCGGTCCCCTCCGGAGCATCCCAAGGACCCAAACTCTGCAGGAAGAAGAAGAGGAAGAGGAAGAGGAAGAGGAAGATCTCGAGGACAAGAAGAAGAGGAACCGAGACACCCTTCTTCTGATTCTTCTTCTTCTTCTTGCGGCCAAAGTCGGACTATCTCTCTCTCTGTGTGTGTCCGTTGCGGACGGAATCCGGTTTCGTCCCGGATGAGGAGCACCATCCTGCCCTGAGTGTTTTAAGGTGAGAGAGGGAAGGAAAGGAGGAGGAGGAAGGGTTTAGGATGGAGGAGGAAGGAAGGAGGAAGGAAGGAAGGAGTAAGGGGTAGTCCGAGACAGTGGTAGACTTTTTGCAGCACTTTTGAGATTCGCTCCGGAAGGGATAAGTTGGCAACCTGAGCTTTCCTAAGACTTCGCTTTACTCCCTCGGATGCTTTTAGGAGTAGTAGGAGTAGTGGCAGGAGTAGGAGTACTGAAAGATATGGCCATGTTTTAGTCCGTAGAGAGATCCTGCATCAGCACCTTCGAGGCGAAAGAAGTTGGCAACCTGAGCTTTCCTACACTTCTCCTCTGATTCTTGTAGTAGTAGTAGTAGTAGTGGCAGGAGTAGGAGTACTGAAAGGTATGGCCGTGTTTTAGTCTGTGGAGAGATCCTGCAGCAGCACCTTTGAGGCGAAAGAAGTTGGCAACCTGAGCTTCCCTAAGACTTCGCTTTACTCCCTCTGATGCTTTTAGGAGTAGTAGTAGTAGTAGTAGTGGCAGGAGTAGGAGTATTGAAGGATATAGCCATGTTTTAGTCCGTAGAGAGATCCTGCAGCAGCACCTTTGGGAAGAAAGAAGTTGGCAACCTGAGCTTTCCTAAACTCCTCAGATGCTTTAATACTAGGAGTAGGAGTACTCAGAGGCATAGCCCTGTTACTCTGTTAGACTCTTGCAACATTTTTTGAGACTCGCTGCAAGAAAGAGGTTTTGCAGCCTGAGCCTTCCTAAGACCCACTTCCACAGATGCTTTAATAGTAGGAGTAGTAGGAGTAGGAGTAGTACTCAAAGTTATAGTAGAGTCTGTAGAGAGACATTGCAGCAGCTTTGGGACTAAAGTGGAAGAAAGAAGTTGGCAGCAGGAGCTTCCCTGGACTAAAATCCACTTCCTCAGATGCTTTAATAGTAGGAGTAGGAGTTTGTGTTGCAAAGGGATGAAATGAATGGTTGGAAGGAGTAAGGGAATAAAGAAGGACTGACTTTTTTGGGGTCCCCTCCGACCCTTGGAGTAACTTTTTTGGGGTTTGGGCAAATTGGGGGAACCCTGTCCCAGGTTTTTGGATTTTCGGGTTTATTTGGAGTAAGGATGGAGGAGGAGGAAGGGGGCTTCCTTTGAGTATGGACGGGCTTCCTCAAGAGTAAGAGGAGAGTAGGAAGGAGTAGTAGTAGTTTGGATCCGGAGCAAATAAAAGAGGGGTGCAAACTGGAACCCCCCAAAAAACCAAACTCCTCATAGAAAAATACGAATTGTCGGAAGGAAAAGAGCCCGACAATTGGGAAATACTTCTTTACTCCTCGTTGTAAAACCCTCTCCTGGATTGGGGTTTATATTTTGGGGGGTCGGGGTCGTATTTGAGGTGAAGGAAGGAGGAAAAGGCCTCCCTTGAGAGCCAATGGGCTTCCTCGAGAGTAAGAAGCCCTTACTACGCCTTGTGTCCTCCTCCTTGTTGTAACTTCCTCGGAGGGGAAAAAGGGGGGGGGGAGAAATGAATATTTTGGGGGGGATTGTAGACCCTTCGGGGTGGTCTTTGTGTGTGTTGTGTTTGTGTGTCTCCTTTGGAAAGAGATCCGGGGTGTGTGGTCCCTCTTTTTCTTCTCCTTTTTTCTTGCTTTCGCGTTCCCTTCTTCTTCTTCTCTCTCTCTCTTTCTCTTCTATCTCCAAATTTGTCCAAATTTGCCCCCCCCCCCAAAAATTCCCTTTTCTGCCCCAAATTTGTCCCTTTTTCTCCCCAAAAACCCCAGACCTTTAAAACTTTAAAAGGGTCGTTTGTGTTTCTTTAAAAGTCGGGGAGGAAAGTGAGCCTCGGAGGGGAAGAATTCGCACTCGGGGCTCTGGGTGGAAATCCAGTGGATCCAGGCAGCCTCCGGGGAGAGGGATCCTTTTGCACTCAACAGATCCTTTCCGGAGAGGCTCTAAGTCGCATCCGATCCACTTGATTTCTAGATAGGTATGAAACTGGTTTGATGTTTTTATATATATATCTATATATATCTTTATATTATTATTAACCTTTACTTATAAAGCGCTGTAAATTTACACACACACACATATATATGTATATATGTATATAATCTTTCTCTATATTATTATTAACCTTTATTTACATAGCGCTGTAAATTTACACATATTTATATATATATATACACACACACACACACATATATATATATATATAATCTTTCTCTATATTATTACTGTATTAACCTTTATTTATATAGCGCTGTAAATTTACACATATTTATATATACATATATATATATACACATACACATATATATATATATATGTATCTTTCTCTATATTATTATTAACCTTTATTTATATAGCGCTGTAAATTTACACATATTTATATATATATACACACACACACACACACATATATATATATATAAAATCTTTCTCTATATTATTACTGTATTAACCTTTATTTATATAGCGCTGTAAATTTACACATATTTATATATACATATATATATATACACACACACACACACAGACACATATTTATCTATATCTATCCATCGATCAATGGATAGATAGTCTACTCGGGGCTAAATAGTACGGGAGGAGAATTAGATCCACTTGATCGCAAGGTAGGTGTGGAACTGATTTGATGTTCATATATATATATATATATATACATATTTATCTAGATCGATCGATCGATCGATCGTCTACTCGGGACCAAATAGTACGGGAGGAGAATTAGATCCACTTGATCGCCACATAGGTGTGGAACTGATTTGATGTTTATATATACAGTATGTATATATATATATATATATAATCTATATCTACCCATCGATCGATCGATCGATCGATCGTCTACTCGGGACCAAATAGTACGGGAGGAGAATTAGATCCACTGGATCGCCACGTCGGTGTGGAACTGATTTGATGTCTCTTTCTATCTGTCTATATAATTATATCCATCTATATCTCTATCTATAGACGATAGAGAGGTGATAAACTCGGGGCTAAAGAATCCGGGAGGAGAATTAGATCCACTTGATTTTCACAGATGTATGAAACTGAAATGAAACTGGTTTGATGTTTACATCTCTCTCTTTCTATATATATATATATATATATATATACTTATATATTCATATCTATATCTATAGACAGACGGATAGATTGTGCCCTCAGGACTAAAAAGTAGGAGAGGAGGAGAATTAGATCCACTTGATTTTCATATCTATCTATCTATATGAAATTGATTTAATTTTCAGATAGATAGATAGATATGAAATTGATTTGATTTTCTTATCTATACATCTATATCCTATACATCGTATCTATATCCATATCCATATCTATCCATATTGATAGATAGTTTATTAGGGAGGAAAGAGTACGGGAGGAGGATCAGATCCATTTGATATTTTCATACATATACATGAAATTGATTTGAATTTCATATCTATCGATCGATCTATCTATATCTATATCTATATATAAAATGTCTAGATAGATAGACAGACAGACAGATAGTCCACACGAGACGAAAGAGTTCAGGAAGGGAATCAGATCTGCTTAATTGTCATATATATATATATATATATATATATAATTTAATTTTCATATCGATATTTCTATGTATATGAATATCTAGATAGATAGATAAATAATAGATAGATGAGTTTAGGAGGGGAATCAGAGACACTTGGTAAATATATAGATATAGATATAGATATGAAATTCAAATTTTATATATACATATATGAAAATCGAGTGGATCTGATTCCCATCCAAACTCTTTCCTCCCGAGTGGATCCAAGAGAGATTCCGAGACTCATCCGATCCTGAGGTCCTCTCTCCTTCCTTCCTTCCTTCCTTCCTTCCTCTCTTTCCTCCTTCAGCGCGATCCTAAGTATCTCATTTTCCTCTTTTTCTCTTTTCCTGTTCCTTTCCTCCCTCAGCTCTCCTCGCCTGCATGCGATCCTAAGGGTCTAATTTTCTTCTTTCTTTCTTTCTTTCTTTCTTTCTTTCTCCTTCCTTCCTTCCTCCCTCCTCTTCTCCCTCAGCTCTCCTCTTCTGTGCAGGATCCTAGGTTTCTACCTTTCTTTCTTTCTTTCTTTCTTTCTCTCTCTCTCTCTCTTTTCCCTTCCTTCCTTCCTTCTTCAGCCCTTCTCTCCTCCATGCGATCCTGGGTGTTTAATTTTCCTTCCTTCCCTCCTTCCTTCCTTCCTTCCTTCCTTTCCTTCCTTCCTTCCTTCTTTCCTTCTTCAGCCCTTCTCTCCTCCATGCGATCCTAGGTGTCATCTTTCTTTCTTTCTTTCTTTCTTTCTTTTTCTTTCTTTCTTTCTCCTTCCTTCCTTCCTTCCTCAGCCCTTCTCTCCTGCGTGGATCCTAAGTGTCCAATTTTATTCTTTCTTTCTTTCCTTCCTCTCTTCCTTCCTCCAGGATCTTCCCCTCCCTCCCTGTGAGTGTGATCCTAAGCACCTAACCTTCCTTTCCTCCTCCTTTCGTCCCTTTCTCTTTCCCTCTTTCCCTCCCTCCATCTCTCAGGATGCGATCCTGAGTGCCTACTCTTTCTTTTCTCCTCCTTTCCTCCCTTTCCCTTTCTCCCCTTTCCTCCCTCCATCTCTGAGGATGCGACCCTAAGTGCCTACTCTTCCTTTTCTCTTTCTTTCCCTTTCATTCTTTCCCTCCCTCCATCCCTCAGTATGCGACCCTAAGCACCTAACCTTCCTTTCCTCCTCCTTTTCTCTTTCTTTCTTTCTTTCTTTCTTTCCCCTTCCCCTCCCTCCCAGTGAGTGTGACCCTAAGCACCTAACCTTCCTTTCCTCCTCCTTTTCTCTCTCTCTCTCTCTCTTTCTTTCTTTCCTTCCCCTCCCTCCCAGTGAGTGTGACCCTAAGCGCCTAACCTTCCTTTCCTCCTCCTTTTCTCTTCCTTCCTTCCTTCCTTCCTTCCTTCCTTTCTTTCTTTCTTTCCTTCCCCTCCCTCCCAGTGAGTGTGACCCTAAGCGCCTAACCTTCCTCCTCTCCTCCTTTCTCCCTTTCTCTTTCTTTCTTCCTCTTCCTCCATCCCTCAGGATGTGACCCTAAGCACCTAACCTTCCTTTCCTCCTCCTTTTCTCTCTCTCTCTCTCTCTCTTTCTTTCTTTCCTTCCCCTCCCTCCCAGTGAGTGTGACCCTAAGCGCCTAATCTTCCTTTCCTCCTCCTTTTCTCTTCCTTCCTTCCTTCCTTTCTTTCTTTCCTTCCCCTCCCTCCCAGTGAGTGTGACCCTAAGCGCCTAACCTTCCTCCTCTCCTCCTTTCTCCCTTTCTCTTTCTTTCTTCCTCTTCCTCCATCCCTCAGGATGTGACCCTAAGCACCTAACCTTCCTTTCCTCCTCCTTTTCTCTCTCTCTCTCTCTCTCTCTCTCTTTCTTTCTTTCCTTCCCCTCCCTCCCAGTGAGTGTGACCCTAAGCGCCTAATCTTCCTTTCCTCCTCCTTTTCTCTTCCTTCCTTCCTTCCTTCCTTCCTTTCTTTCTTTCTTTCCTTCCCCTCCCTCCCAGTGAGTGTGACCCTAAGCGCCTAACCTTCCTCCTCTCCTCCTTTTCTCTTTCTTTCTCTCTTCTCCTTTTCCCTCCCTCCATCTCTCAGGATGCGACCCTAAGTGCCTACTCTTCCTTTTTTCTTTCTTTCCCTTTCTCCCTTTCCCTCCCTCCCTCCCAGTGAGTGTGGCCCTAAGCGCCTAACCTTCCTCCTCTCCTCCTTTCCCTCCTTCCCTCCTTCCTTGCAGGCCTCAGGATGCCCCGTCCGGGCCGCAACACGTACAGCGACCAGAAGCCTCCTTACTCGTACATCTCGCTGACGGCGATGGCGATCCAGAGCTGCCCGGAGAAGATGCTGCCGCTGAGCGAGATCTACAAGTTCATCATGGAGCGCTTCCCGTACTACCGGGAGAACACGCAGCGCTGGCAGAACTCCCTGCGCCACAACCTCTCCTTCAACGACTGCTTCATCAAGATCCCCCGGAGGCCCGACCAGCCGGGCAAGGGCAGCTTCTGGGCCCTGCACCCCAGCTGCGGAGACATGTTCGAGAACGGAAGCTTCCTCCGCAGACGCAAGCGCTTCAAGGTCCTCAAGGCTGACCCCTTGACCGCCTCGGCCGCCTCCGGGAAGCCCTCCGAAGCCATGGCCACCGCGGCCGCCGCGGCCGCGGCCACCGCCCAGTACTTGCAACAGCAGGCCAAGCTTCGACTGAGCGCCTTGGCGGCGGCGGCCGCGTCTTCCTCTTCGTCGGGGTCCTCTGGGGCCGGCCCGCATTTGGGCCCCGCTATGGGTCCGCCCTACGCTTTGGCCTCCCCGCCGTCCAGCTTCAAGCACCCCTTCGCCATCGAGAACATCATCGCCCGAGAGTACAAGATGCCCGGAGGAGGACACGTTGCCGCCGCCTTCCCGCCGTCCTCCATGCAACCCATGGCCGCGGCGTACCCGCTTTCCAACCAGTTGGCCGCCACCGCCTGGCCCCACATGTACGGCTCCGGGGCCATGCTGGACCCCACCTTGGCCGGGACCGGGCACGGAGACTACGGGGGGCACTACGGGGTGCCCCTGAAGCCCCTCTGCCACGCGGCCGGAGGGGCCGGAGGGGGTGGCGTAGGGGGCCTAGGGGTCGGGGGTCCCACCCTCCCGGCCATCCCGGTCCCCATCAAGGCCACAGTGCCCTCCTTGCCCGCCTTGCCCGCCCCGATCCCGGCCATCCTGTCCACCTCGGCCCCGTCGCTCAGCCCCACCGCCGCCTCCCAGACGGCCGCCGCCAGCCAAAGCAGCCCCGCCACCCCCAGCGAGACCCTCACCAGCCCCACTTCGGCCCTCCACGGGCCCGTCGTCGCCGTCCACTGACCCACGGACGCAGCCCCGCAACAAGGCTCTCGCCTGGGCCCATAACCCCCGCAAGAAGGCTCGCCTGGGCCCATAACCCCTCTCGGGACCGGATAAGGACAAGGACAAAAACAAGGTCGGGTATAGGGTCAGGCGGGGGCGAAGGGGTGACTTTGGGACATTATGAGATCCCCGCTTGCACCCCACTTCTCCAATCCTTACCCCAGCCCCCCAAACTAGCCCTCCGAGCCCCATCTCTGCTCGTCCGAAAGCGACTTCGCTCCCATTCCTTGCTCCACGGACAAGGACAAGGTTGTGTATATGGCCGCTCACGTGTATAGGGTGCGGGTAACGGGGTGCATTTGGAAATTAAGGGACCCCACACCTCTGACATCCTCCCAACCCCAAAACCAGCCCTCCGAGCCCCATCTCTGCTTTTGCAAAATTCATTATTTTTCTCCATCTCTTTGGACTTTGCCTCCAGGGACAAGGAAGGGGTCTTGTGTATGGGGCATTCACGTGTATAGGGTGGATCAGGGGGGAATTGGGAAGTTAAGGGACCCCATTCCCACCCCAGCTTTCCGACCTTGTTCCCAAAACCAGCCCTCCGAGCCCCATCTCTGCTTTTGCAAAATTCAGGAATTTGCAAAATTCTGCAATTTTCTCCATCTCTTTGGACTTTTGCCTCCAGGAAGGGATTGTGTGTACGGGGATTCACGTGTACAAGGTGAGATTAAGGGGTGGGTTGGGAAAGAAAGGGACCCCAATCTCCGAAACACCAGACCCCCCCCCCCCAATCTCCGCTTTCCAAAAATTGGGGAGTTTTTCTCCATCTCTTTGGACTTTGCTGCCTCCATTCCTTGCTCCAGAGAGCCAGGTGCAAAGAAAGGGTTGTGTATATGGGGTTTCACGTGTACAAAGTGGGGTTCGGGGTATTAAAGGGATGAAGGGACCCAACCCCACCTGTGCCCCCCTGCCCCCCAAAAAATAAAACCCCATTTTCCAAAATTGAGGAGGTTTCTTTTTGGAGCCAGTTTGCTCCAGAAAAGAAAGCAAGGAGGAGGTTGGTTGTGTGTGTATGGGTGTGTTGTTCACGTGTACAAAGTGGGATTTGGGTGAAAGGACCCCCCCCAACTGTCCAATTTCCCCACCCCCCCCAAAAAAAACACACCCCCCCCATCCTTTGCTTTCCAAAATTGAGGTTTTTGAGGTCACTTTGCTCCCTTTCTTTGCAAAAAAAAAAGGGAACAGAGAGGACTCCATTTGACTCAATGGACTTGGAGAGGAGTTTTGGTAGCATTTCACAAAATTTCACAAAAATTGGACACACACACACAAACACACACAACCCTTGACTTGCAAAGGTACTTGAGGCCTTCTTGCCACTTTCAAAAATACCATCATCATCATCATCATCATCATCATCATTAATGATATCATTATTATTTGAAAAGGGACAAAATTGGACCATTTTCCAACCTTAGAGATGGAGAGAGATGCACATCAAGGAGCACCAAGATCCATCCACACTGCAGAAATAAACCGGTTTCACACCACTTTTTAAGTGCTATAGGTTCAGTGCTGTGGAATCTTGGGATTGGTAGTTTATCCTCTCAGCGAACTACAAATCCCAGGCTTCCACAGCATTGAATCGTGGCAGTTCAAGTGGTGTCAAACTGGTTTACTTCTGCAGTGTGGATGCACAACCCCAGACTGCACAACTTTCCTCATGGTTGTGTCTCTTTCTCCATCCTGGATCTGTCCCTTGTTCCGGATTCGGGTCATCCGCACTGCAGAAATAAATCTGGTTTGACTCCGCTTTAACCCCCATGACTGGATGCAATGCGAAGTGGTGTCAAACCGGATTATTCCTGCAGTGCGGACGCAGCCGGGAAATTAGATGCAAACCCAAAATTGTGTTTTCTGTTTGTTCCGGATTTTGTCCCCTTTTGTCTCGTGTCTTTTCAGATTGTAATCAGGGAACCGTCTAATTAAAAGATTGTATGTGTGGCGCCATATAAATAAAGCTTAATAATAATAATAATAATAATAATAATTCCAAAAATAGTTTCCAAAACCCCGTTTTGCAAACTCTCCCTAGGTTTTGTTGACCATTTTGTTGGAAATGCATTAAGGACTTTTTTTTCCCTCCCCTCCCCCCCAAATTTAAAAATCTGGATTATTATTTTTTTTTTCTATTAATCTGTTGGAAAATGGTCCCAAAAACCCTGTAAATCCGACAGTAATCTGTCACTTTTCCTTTTTTTTAATGTGCCCATAATCTGTCAATTTTCCTTTTTTAATCCGTCCATAAACTGTCAAATTTCCTTTTTCAATCCGACCATTTCACTTTTCCTTTTTTAATCCATCCATAATCTGTCAGTTTTCCTTTTTTAAACCGAACAAGAAACGTCCTTTTGCTCCCTTCCTTTTTCTGAACAATTTGTGTACAAAAGTATTATTATTATTATTATTATTATTATTAACCTTTATTTAAAACCTTTATTTGTGGCTCAAGTCTAAAGTACTAAAACTCTGCGGAGAAACCAATTCTGGGTGTTTTTTAATTAATCCCAAATTTCATTGACTTTATTTGCAAAGTTGCAACTCTTACTCAAAGAGTAAAACGCCACCGACTCCAGTTTGCATTTACTCCGGAGTAAATGTGCATTGGATCTCGATCCTAATTGCATTTACTCGGGAGTAAATCCGCACTGGATCCCTGCCATCTGCACTGCAGAAATAATCCGGTTTGATACAGCTTTAATTGCTCCAGGCTCAATGCTAGGGAATATTGGGATTTATAGTTCGCTTTGGCACTGGAGCCGAATTGTAATTGTAATTACAGAATTGATAATCATATAACTCTGTAATTTATTATTATTATTATTATTATTATTATTAATTATATGATTATATGATTGTTAATTCTGCAATTAATAAGAAATCCTGGGATTTGTAGTTTGTTGTGGCACCAAGCTAAAAAAAATAATATCTCACAAACAAAATTGCACAACTTCCAAATTGCACAATTCCATAGCATTTAAAGCCACAGCATTTAAAGCGGTGTCAATCCGGATTATTTCTGCAGCCCCAAAATTTAGAAAAAATTCATTCCAAATTTGCAAAGGGATTAAAATCCTGGATTAAACCATTCACCATCTCTCCATCCCATACTTTTTCATTTATTTTTCTTTTCTTCCTTTTCCAGCTCATGTAAAAGTTTGATTTCTTGTGGCAAAGAGACTTTTGAAGACCTCTAATAATAATAATAATAATAATAATTATTATTATTATTATTATTATTATTATTATTATTTTGTTATTGCTAAATTGCAATAATAATAATTGTTATTATTATTGCAATTTAGCAATAACAAAATGATATATATTTTTAGCAGGGTTGGCTGCTAAAAAAACAAATAAGACTCCTATAAAAAATCCCTTTGAAAAATTCATGCAAAACTTTGCATTCTCTTGTGTCCAACAGACTTTTGAAATTTTTTAAAAATAATTATTATTTTGCAATTTTGCAATAACAAAATGATATTTTTTAATGCTTGGAAGAGGCTGCTAAAAAATACAAAACAAGACTCCTATAAAAATCCCTTTGAAAAATTCATTTTAAAAAATTGTAAGGAGGGCATGGAAAGGCATTGAAATCCCATCTTAAATTTAAAAAGAGATTAAAATCCTCTTTTTATTCTTGGAAATTTTTGGAGAAAAGCAAAAAAGGGGGGCCAAAGGACTGTGTACATTTGTTTGTGAATAGGAATGACTTCCCAATTGTGTAAAATGCACTTTTTGTTCGTTGTACGCCCATTTTCCCCCCATTAGGTCCTTTTGCAGGAAGTAAAAATGAAGTTTTTGGAGTTTAAGAGGGGGAGAAAACCAATCAATAAATACCCCAAAAGGAAATAAGATGGTTATTAATTATTATTATGAGTATTTGTTTTGGAAACTTTTCCTCCTGAAAAGTTGTTCAGAAATGGGGAGAAAATTCAGCAGAAATCAAGCAGAGCTGTGTATGTATATACAAAATATATATGTGTGTGTGTGTGTGTGTAAATATATATATATATATATATAGGATGTTATATAGGACAGGCTGGATCCCTGTCCTAAAAGTTAATTTTTATGTATGCATATGTGTGTCTGTGTATATACACACACAAACAAACACACAAAACACACATGTAAAAACAAATTGACTTTCAGGACAGCTTGTCCTGAATAATTTCCTACACACACATATACACACATATGTACACACATATATACATATACACATACACACACACACACACACATATAGACATATGAGATTATATAGGACAGACTGGATCCCTGTCCTAAAATGTGTATGTATATATGTGTGTGTGTGTGTGTGTGTATATATATATATATATATATATACTGTATATATATATATTTACACGCGCGCACACACACACACACATATATATATATTCACACATGCACACACATACACAACCACACACACACACACATATATAAATATTCACACATACACACACACAGACACATATATTCACACATGCACACACATACACAAACACACACACACACACACATATATATATATTCACACATGCACACACATACACAACCACACACACACACACATATATATATATATTCACACATACACACACAGAGACACATATATTCACACATGCACACACATACACAAACACACACACACACATATATATATTCACACATGCACACACACACACATATATATAAAACCAAATTAACTTTCAGGACATCTTTTCCTATATAATTTCCTCCATATATACACACATACACACATATGAGATTATATAGGACAGACTGGATCCCTGTCCTAAAATTTAATTTATATGTGTGTGTGTGTGTGTGTGTATATATATCCACACACACACATACATATATACACACACACAATATACATAAAACCAGATTAACTTTTAGGACAGCCTGTCCTATGGAATTTCCTAAATGATCATTTCAAATGATCATTTGGGGACAGGGATCTATATATATGTATGTGTGTGTATGTATATATATATATATATATATATATATGGAAATTATATAGGAGAGACTGGATTCCTGTCCTAAAAATTAATTTAGAGGCACATAACACACACAAACACACACATATATGAGGTTATATAGGACAGACTGGATCCCTGTTTAAAAATTTAATTTGAATATATAATATATACACACACATACACACACAACTAAATTAAACAGTCTGTCCCATATAATTTCTTCCATATATATATATATATACAAAACCAAATTAACTTTTAGGACAGGGATCCAGCCTATCTCATATATATATATATATATATATATATATATAATTTCCTCTTGTACAGAACAAGCATGATATTTAAAATATTAATGTTCTTGTTTCCTTCCCAGCATGTGTGTTATTTTTCTTTTTTTATTGGGGGGATATTATTGGTTTTAAAATAAAAAAAATAAAAATAAAATAATAATAAATATTTGGGGGGGGGGTCTTTATGTTAAATTATGAAAACTTAGGCGTCCAAATGATATTTTCTCATTAAAATATGTATAAAGACGGAATCCGCATCTTTTTTTTCCTCCCTTCCTTTTCCCCAAAGAAAGTTTGCAGAAAGTTGTCTTGATTTTATACAAAGGAGGTTGTGTGTATTTGTGTTGTATGTGTGTTGCAAGGGTGTTGGAAAAGGATTTTTCTGGGGAAACAGAGACACACACATATATATATATATGCACAAAAAAAAACTTACTCCATCAGGTGAAAAATGTATAGATGTATGTGTTGTGTGTTGTGTGTATATATCCCACACCTCAGGGCTATGTTTTGCACAGTTTGTGCAGAACAAAACTCCAGATATTTCCATGCTTTGCAATACAAATTTCTTCCCAAAGCATGATTGGAAAAGCACAGCTGCAAGAGACTCACTCTTTCTTTCTTCCTTCCTTTCTCTTTTTCTCTCTCTATCTGGCAATCAATCAATCAATCAATCAATCATGACCCTTGTGGTCTCTTCCAATGCTAACATCTTTCTTACTATCGGCCTCTGTCTGTTTATCTATCCATCCATCCATCTATTTATTTATCTATCTATCTATCTATCTATCTATCAGTTTACACTTTGTAAACCACTTACTACATTGGTAAGGAATATGGAAATGTGTTTGCTACTTATTTGCTATCTATCTCTCCATTCATCTATCCCTCTATCTGCCTGTCTATCAAAATCTGTCAATCTACCTGTTAGTCTATCCATCCATCTATCCATCTATCTGTCTGTCTATCTATCTGTCTATCTATCTGTCAGTCTATCTCTATTCATCCCTCTATCTATCTGTCTATCAGCTTCCACTTTGTAAACCACTTAATACATTGGTAAGGAATGTGGAAATTTATTTGCTATCTACCTTTCTGTCTCTCTGTCTCTCTACTTGTCTATCAATATCTATCTATCTATCTATTCATTCATCCCTGTATCTATCATTTTACGATTTGCAAACCGCTTACTACATTGGTAAGGAGTATGGAAATGCACTTGCTACTTATTTGCTATCTATCTCTCTCCATTCATCCATCCATCCCTCTATCTGTCTATCAATATTTGTCAATCTGCCTGTTAGTCTTTATCTCTCCATCCATCTCTCTGTCAAATGATCTGTCAATCTTTCTATCAAGGACCTTCTAGGAGCTCTGTGATCTGTCTGTCTATCTATCTATCTATCTATCTATCTATCTATCCATCTATCCATCCATCCCTCTTATCTATCTGTCTGCCTATCAGCTTACACTTTGTAAACCACTTAGTACATTGGTAAGGAATATGGAAATGCACTTGCTACCTATTTGCTATCTATCTGCCTATCCATTGATCCATCTATCTGCCTATCTATCTGTCTGTCTATCTTTGTATCTATCTGTCTGTCTACCTATCAATATCTGTCTATCTGTCTATCCATCCATCCCTATATCTATACTTTTACACTTTGTAAAGCACTTAGTACATTTGTAAGCAGTATGGAAATGTATTTGCAACTTACTTGCTATCTATCCATGCATCCATTGATCCATCTCTCTGCCTATCTGTCTATCGATATCTATCAATCTATCTGTTAGTCTGTCTGTCTCTCTGTCTCTCTACCTGTCTATCAATATCTATCTGTCTATCCATCCATCCTTGTATCTATAATTTTACACTTTGTAAACC
This sequence comes from Urosaurus nigricauda, assembly GCA_034509955.1. Classification (NCBI taxonomy): domain Eukaryota; kingdom Metazoa; phylum Chordata; class Lepidosauria; order Squamata; family Phrynosomatidae; genus Urosaurus; species Urosaurus nigricauda. The sequence goes on along the minus strand of JAOEGL010000012.1, from coordinate 1,936,227 downwards.
GCTTAGTACATTGGTAAGCAGTATGGAAACGTCCTTGCAACTTACTTGCTATCTATCCATTGATCCATCAGTCTGCCTATCTATCAATATCTATCGATCTGTCTATCTTTCTATCAATATCTGTCTGTTAGCCTATCATCCATCTATCTATCCATGTATCCGTCCCATTATAAGATTGTATGTACGGCACTGTGCAAATTTACAGCACTAGTAATAATAATAATATCCATCTGCCTATCTATCTATCCATCCATCCATCTGTCTTTATAAATTTATCATCTGTCAATCTATGTCTCTCTTTCAATCTATCTGTCTATCTATATCTCTCTATTTATGGCATTTTGGTGCCCAAACTTTTGGGCAATTTGGGGCCTGGCAATTGGGCCGAAACACCCTGAGGACCAAAAAGTTTGGGAATCTCCACAATTTATACACTATAGGAACCGTGCGCTTTGGGACCGTTTCAAAGTGCCGCAGCTCCATCTTATGGGATCCCGGGATGTGTAGTTTCACAAAGTCTTTGGCCTTCCCTGCCCACCAAGCTACAAATCCCAGCATCCCATGGCAGTTAAAGCGGTGCCAAAAAGTGCGTTATTTCTACACGCTGGGCCTCATTTTGGAAGGATGGCGAAAAAAGAAGGCCAACTTTATACAATTTGGGGTCTGAACATCTGGAATTAAAAACTTGGCAAGGGTTGGTTTTTTGTTTCCGGGTCGGAAAATCCTGAATTATCTGCAGGACCCAGGTGCGAAACAAGAAAAAGGGAAGCAGAACTGCTTCTAAAGGACGTGCGGACGCTTTCCAAACATATTTGGAAATCAGACGAAATGATTTGGATCCTGCAATCCCTGAGTCTTGAGCATCTCCACCTTTTTGCACATTTCTGGCCTGTTTTGCACAAAAGCGTCGGCCAGGGCCTTCCTCCAAAGTATACTAATTTCTTCATTTATTTTTTCCTGCTTAATAATGGGATATCCATTGCCAATAATGGGACAATTGTGGGATGGTTCTGGAATTGACCCTAGTAGTGTGATAATATCTTCTGGGTTCTTCTTAAAAGCCCAACTGATAATTCCTCCAAATCCTTTATTCTCACCCAAAAGAGACCAGGATTCGCACGAACAACTCCGAAAAAGTCCCGGACTTTGGGCCCATATAAACCTCTCGATCCCAATTTCTTATTTCTTGCAAGCCTGGCTTCTCTCCCATCTCTTTCCTTTTAAAGTTTAAAATTCAAACCAAGGAGGTTCGGAAAGGCTTCATCTTCTTGCAAAAATAAGAAGAGATTTCTTTTGCAATTGGAAGAAAAGGGATTCCTTGATTTTAATTCTGGAGCCTCTTGTTGAGTTTCAAAGGACAAGTTGTTAAAATCTCAGCACAAAGTTTGCTACACAAGGATGTATACTATACTGTACTTATACAAGAATGTGTTTGTTGCATTGTGTCCCCAAGGCATTTTTATTTATTTATTAGGTAAGCACGTATAATATAAGTATACACACATTGCGTATTTTATAACATTATGTAAACACTATATAATATAGCATAAGCATAAGCATAAACACAATTTATATTGTGTAACATTATACAAACACATATAGCATAAGCATACACACATTGTACATTTTATAACATTATATAAACACATATTATATAGCATAAGCATATATGCGTTGTGTATTTTATAACATTATGCAAACACTATATAATATAGCATAAGCATATACAGAATGTATATTGTGTAACATTGTGTTAGTGTATATAATATAATATAGCATAAGCACAAACAAACATTATATTTTATAACATGATGTAAACACCATTATAGCATAAGCATACACACATTGTGTATTTTATAACACTATATAATATATATACATGTGTATTCTATAACATTATGGAAACACATATAATATAGCACAAGCATACACACCATATGTATATATGTATATTGTGCATGTATATTGTGCAACATTATGTAAATGCATATAACATAAGGATACACACAATGTATATTGTGTAACATTATGCAAATGCGTATAATAGTATAGCATAAACATATACACATTGTGTACTTTATAACATTATGCAAATGCATATAATATAGCATAAGCTATATACACGCAATGTATATTTTACAACATTATGTAAATACCTATATAGCATAAGCGTACACACATTGTGCATTTTATAACGTTATACAAACACATATAGTGTAACCATGCACACATATAATACAGCATAAGCGTTCACACAATATATATTGTGTAACGTTATGTAAACACACACACACACATATATAGCATAAGCATACACGTATTGTGCATTTTATCACATTATGCACACATAGGTAATACTGTGGAAGCACACAATGTATATTGTGTAAAATGTAAATGCATATACTGCACACATTTTGTGTTTTATTACATCAAGTAGACCCATATAATACACAGCATAAGCATACACACAACAGTATATTTTATAACATTATGTAAACATATATATGTGTGTGTGATATTATCATATAGTATCATGCACACACACACATTATGCTTATGATGATGATGATGATGATGATCATCATCATCATCATCATCATGTTTTTGCATCTATTTTCCTTTGGATGCAAGGGATCATTTCTGGCTTCCCAGACTAAAGCCTTTCTCTCTGCTTGGTCTCAACCCAGAAGAGATTATCACACTACTAGGGTCAATTCCAGAACCATCCCACAATTATCCCATTATCGGGAATGACTATCCCATTCTTGGCCATGGGATAATTGTGGGATGGTTCTGGAATTGACCCTAGTAGTGTGATAATCTATATCGACACCATTGTTGGCAACTTTAAAAATGTTGACAACAGAGGACTCTCATCATCCTTCCCTTTAGATGCCTTTTGTTTCTCCTAAATGCAGGAAAGCTGGAAGGAAAGGTTTATTTTTCCTGATCAATATATATTTTCCCAATAATTCTTCAGACCAAGCTTTTGGCTCCTTTCCCTGCAAGAAAAAGATCTTCCTGCAAGATGCCTTTTTTGCAAAGGGATCCTTCCAGACTGACAAAGCTATGCCTTAATCTCTCTCTCTCTCTCTCTCTCTCTCTCTCTCTCTCTCTCTCTATATATATATATATATATATTTATATTTATGTATTTCTATGTAAAAGAAAATTGAAAGAGCAGAGAAAGAGAGATGGGAAGGATGGAGAGGAAGAAGAAGGGAAGAAAGGAAGGAAGGAAGGAAGGATGGAAGGAAGGAAGGAAGGAAGGAAGGGAGGAAGAGAGGCGAGGCTGTCTGGGTCTGCTGCCTCTGCCAAGGCTTGGAGGAAGAAGGGCCTGCCTTGGTTTCTTTTAAACCAACAACAAATTATCTCATTCATATGTTTCCATTACAGGCAGAGAAAAGGAGGCCTGCCTGGGAGGGACAAGGACAAGGACCCTCTCTTTCTCTCTCTTTCTCTTTCTCTTTCTTTCTTTCTTTCTTTCTTTCTTTCTCTCCCCCCAAGTGACCCTCCTCAGCCCCCAGCTCTTGATCCTGGGCTCTTTTTGGAGACCTCCTCGGAGGAGAAAGGAGGGAAGGAAGGAAGGAAGGAAGGAAGGGAGGGAGGACACACAGGAGGATGGGAGGAAGGAAGGAAAGAAAGAAAAAGAAAGAGGAGGAGAGAAAGATAGGAAGGAAGGAGGGAGGGAGGAAAGAAAAAAAGGGAAGGAAGGAAGGAAGGAAAGAAAGAAAGGGAAGGAAGGAAGGAAAGAAAGAAAGAAAGAAAGAAAGGGAAGGAAGGAAGGAAGGAAGAGGGAAAGATAGGAGGGAAGGAAGGAGGAAAAGAAAGAAAGAAAGAAATGGGAGGAAAGAAAGAGGAGGAGGGAAGGAAGGAAGGAAGGAGGAGGAGGAGGAGAGAAAGATAGAAGGAAGGAAGGAAGGAAGGAAGGAGAAGAAAGAAAGAGGAGGAGAGAAAGATGGAAGGAAGGAAGGAAGGAAGGAAGGGGAGAGAAAGATAGGAGGGAGGAAGGGAAGGAAGGAAGGAAGATAGGAGGGAAGAAAGGAGGAAAGGAAAGAAGGAAGATAGAAAGAGGAGGAGAGAAAGATAGAAGGGGAGAAAGGAAAAAAAAAGAAGGGAAGGGAAGAAGGGGGAGGAAAGAAGTAAACAAAGAAAGGGGGTAAGAGAGAAAGAAGGAAAGGGGGAAAGAATGAAAAGACAAAAGAAATGAGAAAAGAAAGACAGGAGGAAAGAAAGAAAAAAGAAAGACTGTAGGAAAGGAGGGAGGGAGGAAAGAAGGTAGAAAAGGAAAGAAATAAAGATATGAGGGAAGGAAGGAAGGAAGAAAAAAGGGGGGAAAAAAGGAAGGAAGGAAGGAAGGGAAGCAGCTTCTTCCTTCTTAAAACCAGAGCTGTAGAAATGAAGGGCTGCTGCCTCCTTTCTTGTGCCAAAAGTTGAGAAGTTTGGAGAGCAAAGAAGAAAGAAAGGATCTGGGAAGAAGGAGAGCAAAAGGAGGGGAAAAAACACCCCAAAGAAGGCTCTTTCTTTCTTTCTTTCTCTTCCTCCCTCCCTCCTTCCTCCTTTTTCTGGGGGGCTTCTCCTTCCTTCCTTCCTCCCCCCCAAAGAAAGAAAGAAAGAAAGAAAGAAAGAGATTGGGGGCAGAAGGAGTGTGAAAAACCAAAGGCCCCCCCTTGAAAAGCATTAAACAAATATATTAGAACCCTGTCACTTTCTCCAATGGACTGGATCAAAAAACAGGGTCCCAGGGCACTTCATTGACTTGAATAGAGAAAGGCAGAGAATGGCCTTAAAAAAGAAAAAACCCCAAAAACCCCAGACCAGGCCACCGATGTAGATTTTTCCCTTTCCAACCCCCCACTTTTTCTTTTTTCTTTTCTTTTCCTTGCAAGAGAAAAAGAAAAGCTTGCATTTTCAACAAACACATTTCTCCCTCAAGGGCTAGGAAACCACCCCTGAAACTCTGCTGGAATTTCAATGCATCTGGTCTCTTTCTCTCTCTTAGGTCCATCTCCCCCTATTCCTTTTCTTTCCTTTCTTTTTCTCTCTCCCCCCTTTTTTTAAACAAATGGTTGAAGTGGGAAAGAGGAGGGGTGGTGTGAGGATGGTGTGTGGGTCTTGTTTGCATTGCATTGCATTGCATTGCATTGCATGGAGAGAGGGGCAAGTTTGCCTTGGCATCTTGTTGTTTGCAGAAAGGGACAAAAAAAGAAGCTGAGTGTCTCTCAGTCTCTCTGTGTGTGTTTCTGTGAAGATTTATCACAGGGAAAAAGGAATGGAGGATGGGGAAAAAAGAAAGGGAAGAAAGGGTGGAAGAAGGCCAAGGAGGAGGTGGGGATAAAAATTGGAAAGAGCACCAAGATTTGGGAAAAAAGAGAAAATGGACAAAACCTTAAAACAAGTCTCTAAGTGCATCCTTAGACAGATGCACTTAGTTGTTTTTGTTGTGTGCCTCCAAGGAACATGTAATAATTTAATACTAATACTAATACTAATAATATAATTTTATTTTTATTATAAAAATATTATAATATAATTATTTTTATTATTATATAATATTATTATATTATTATTTTATTATTATAAAAAATGACTTAGAATCATGGTTTTTAGGCCCATGTGGCCATGTCCAAGAAAGGTTTATTCCTGATGTTTTCGCCTGGCATCTTCAGAGAATGCTGGCCTGGAGAACTAAAGGGAAAGAATTTGGGAAATTAAATTAAATTAAATTCATTACGGTGTTCTTTCCAAAATGCTTGGCTTTGCAATCTTTCCCCAACTGCGGATCTTGTTAGCATCATCCTGCATCAAGGAACAACTCCAGTCCCTGAGGCTTTTCTATGGAAAAAGGGTGCCATCCTTCACATGGTTTGGTTTCCTCAAAGTCTGCAAAAACCAACAGGCCTTCTTCCCTTTGCTCCCTTCCTTCTCCTTCTCCTCCTCTACATCGGCCCACTATTCATTGATTTATGCACTTCTTTAATTAGACCTTTCTTTTAAAGGTAGATCAGAATTTCACAGGTCTCTGCTGTATCTCAAGCTGGGTTTTTAAAAAGTATGAAACCAACCTCACCACAAAAAACCCCCAAACCAGAAACATCAGCATCTGGGTCTCAATGTCTGTCTGTTGCCAGACCTCCCTCCCTTCCCTTCCCTCTCTCCCTATGTCTCTCTATCTTTATTTCTCCTTCCTTCCTTCCTTCCTTCCTTCCTTCCTTCCATCCCTCCCTGCCTCCTTCCCTCTATCATTCCTTTCCTTCCTTCCTTCCTTCCTTCCTTCCTCTTTCCCTTCCCTCCCTCCCTCCCTCTCTCCTTCATTCCTTCCTTCCCTCCTTCTATCTTATCCTTCCTTCCTCCTCTTTCCCTCCCTTCCTCTCCCCTTCATTCCTTCCTTTCCTCTATCATCCCCTTCCTTCCTTCCTTCCTTCCTTCCTTCCTCTATCTTCTTTCCTTCTCCTTCCTTCCTTCCTTCCTCTTTCCCTTCCCTCCCTCCCTCTCGCCTTCCTTCCTTCCTTCCTTCCTTTGTACTCTTCCTTCCTCTTTCCCTCCATTCCTCTCTCCTTCCTTCCCTCCCTCTCGCCTTCCTTCCTTCCTTCCTTCCTTCCTTTGTACTCTTCCTTCCTCTTTCCCTCCATTCCTCTCTCCTTCCTTCCTTCCTTCCTTCCCTCTATTATCCCCTCCCTCCCTCCCTCCCTCCCTTCCTCTTTCCCTTCCTTCCCTCCCTCTCTCCTTCATTCCTTCCTTCCCTCCTTCTATCGTACCCTTCCTTCCTTCCTCTTTCCCTCCCTTCCTCTCTCCTTCCTTCCTTCCTTCCCTCCTTCTATCTTATCCTTCCTTCCTCCTCTTTCCCTCCCTTCCTCTCCCCTTCATTCCTTCCTTTCCTCTATCATCCCCTTCCTTCCTTCCTTCCTTCCTTCCTTCCTTCCTCTATCTTCTTTCCTTCTCCTTCCTTCCTTCCTTCCTCTTTCCCTTCCCTCCCTCCCTCTCGCCTTCCTTCCTTCCTTCCTTCCTTTGTACTCTTCCTTCCTCTTTCCCTCCATTCCTCTCTCCTTCCTTCCTTCCTTCCTTCCCTCTATTATCCCCTCCCTCCCTCCCTCCCTCCCTCCCTCCCTTCCTCTTTCCCTTCCTTCCCTCCCTCTCTCCTTCATTCCTTCCTTCCCTCCTTCTATCGTACCCTTCCTTCCTTCCTCTTTCCCTCCCTTCCTCTCTCCTTCCTTCCTTCCTTCCTTCCTTTCTTCCTCTATCTTCCCTCCTTTCCTTCTCCTTCCTTCCTTCCTTCCTTCCTTCCTTCCTCCTTCTATCTCAAGATCTCAGGCTGGCCTCCAACAAAACCATCCTGTCTAATGCAGAACATACCAGACAAGTGATGTTAAAAAACTAAACACATATTTTTTTTAATTAAAAAAAACCATAGAAAGGTTAAAAACTGGTTAAAACAGTTTCAAACAATTAAAAACCCAATTAGAAAGTAAGAAGCAAAAATGGCCGGCAGATCTTTCCTATATGGCTGGGATTGAAACCACTGGACCAGGTTGGCCGTCTCCTTCCCTTTCTGGGCCTGGCTAAATCTAGGCATTGAACGCTTTACCGGTGTTTTCTTTTTAGGACTTTATTAAGTAGTAAGCAGACTCTTTTGCATTAATTAGAGCATCTCCTTAGAGAGAGAGAGAGACGTTCCGGCAGCCAAGAATAATAATAATAATATTCTGCAACCGGAGAACTCTGAGCATTTCTTCCTCGTGCCCTACTTTGAAAATTGCCATAGACAAGGCACACAAAACCCTCGACGTTCAGGGTTTATTTGTCAATATTGACTTAGATGTGTTTTCCTCCTCTTTTTTCTTCACAATTAACGCATACGCAGGAAACGCATTAGCATTTATACGGAGTTGTACATTTTGCAAATCGCTTCTCCCGTTCCATCTTCTTCCATAATGTGCAGAGGGAATATGTATCTCTCTCAGGTCAATGTGGATATTAAAAACATACATAGAACCATAGTTATATGGTTATGATTATATGGTTTTATATATATATATATATATATATATAGGGAGATATAGGGAAGAGATGTATATATCATTTAGGTCAATGGTTTTATGGACATATGAATAAACAAAACCATCAACCTGGGATTTATGAGCAAAGGAATGCTATTGCCTTAGGAGTTTATCAGATGGGAGGAATTTTTCTCTATTTCAAATGGAGCCAATTCGAATTCACGTGAATTCACTAGTTTAGCGAATTTATGTGAATCCCAATTGCATTCCGAATGCATTCAGAATGACTTCTGAACGTAAAACCCATGATTGCGTTCGGATTGCCATTGGATTATACTCCCAATTTCCATTGTCTGATAAAATCCTAAGTCAACTTGAGGGCAAAGAACAATGCGACAACAAAGCAAATAAATCAAACAATTCATTACATTCATTATTATTGTTCTCTGAGTCCGTCTCATTGCTCTTGGCTGCATTTGACGTATTTCCTACTGCAAGGATGCTGTCAAATATATCCGTTGGCTTTCGGAGTGTTTTGCTACAGATGAGATCTTCAGAAACGTTTTTTTGCACATTTGGGGATTAAATGTCTTGAAAAAGCGACCGAAGAAGAAGAAGGAGAACCAGGGCTCTTTGTGAACGATCAGGCAAGAGGCATCAGAGAAACGACAAAACCGGTTTTGCTGCGGAGAGGAAAGCTTGGCAAAAACAACGGCCAGCGTTGTTTGTGAGATGCCACTTGGGTGGTGAGTCAGAGCGAAACAACCTATTTTCCCTTTCCAGAAACTCATCTCTAGAGCAAACAACAAGAACTTTGCCAAAAACTTTAGAGCATGTTTGGTTTGATCTGTCACCCTTTATATCCTCCCAAAATATTATTAAAGGTCGCTCCATACAGCCATTCCCCCGTTTGCCGAAAGGTCTCAGGTAAATCTTCGGAGAGGGGGCCGTTGTGAAAAGAAATTCTCAGGACTCTTTCACACGGGAGGAATTTCTCCCAAGTTCGAATGGAGCCAATGTGAATTCACGTGAATTCGCTTGTTTAGGTAATTTACGTGAATCCCCATTGCGTTCGGAAGGCGTTCGGAATGACTTCCCATTACCCGAAAATGGCCCCTCCTTGCCCAAAATTGCGTGAGAAGCTCTAATTCGCAATAATGTGAAACCCATGACTGCATTCGGAGTGACTTTCCTTTTGCCCGAAATTGCATGAGAAGCTCTAATTCGCAATAACGTGAAACCCCAGGATTGCGTTTGGATTGCCCTTGGATTATACTTCCAATTTCCCACATCTGAAAGAGTCCTCAAATAGAGATGCCACTGAAAATCCAATTCAAGGAATAATCCAAGAAAGGTTTTGTTTTGGATCCATTGCAGTCAAGGCCTTACAGGATTGGACAATGCGTCTGGTGGGTTCAATTCCATTACTAGAATTAGCAATATTTAGCTCCTTCTGTTGCATCGATCTGATTGATCCACACTATTTGAGATTTCCTGGAGTTTCTAGTCTTCTAGTCTAGTCTTCTGGATAAAACCTACAAGGACCGTTCTGAGCTTTTCCAACCCTGGGTTGGTTTATTTTGATTTAACATGGAGCAGAGTTTGGAAATAGGTTTTTTTTTTGTGGGTTTTGTGGGTCAAGGCTGGAAATGATAGCTCTTTGTGGGGTTTTTCAGGCTATGCGGCCATGTCCTAGAAGAGTTTATTCCTGATGTTTTGCCAGCATTTGTGGCTGGCGTCTCCAGAGAACCCTGGCATGGAAGGGATTGGGGTATAAATACTGTTCCACTCTCTTCCATGTCAGCATTCTCTGAAAATGCCAAAGCCACGGATGCTGGTGAAACATCAGGAACAAACTCTTGTAGAACGTGGCCATATAGCCCGAAAAACCCATGGATGCCGATCATGAAACCTTTCAACTTCACATAGTCCGGAAAGCTAATTTTACGAATAAGGGCATATCATGACTTTAGTTCTGGGCACCACGATTCAAAAAGGATACGGGCAACCTGGACCACGTCCAGAGGAAGGTGACCGGCGGTGGAAGCTCTGGAAACGTCCAAACCCTCTGAGTTGGGTATGTTTGCCTTGGAGAGAAGAAGATTAAGAGGTGATATGATAGCCCTGATTAAATATTTGAAGGGGGTTGTATTGAGGATGGAGCAAGCTTGTTTTCTGCTGCTCCAGAGAATAGGACCCAATGGAGCAATGGATGGAAGCGACAGGAAAAGAGATTCCACCTAAAAATTCAGAAGAACTTCCTGACAGTAAGAGATGTTTGGTAGTGGAAGATGCTGCCTTGGTGTATGGTAGAGTCTCCTTCTTTGGAGATTTTTCAACGGAGGTTGGGTGGCCATCTGTCAGGGGTGATTTAATGTGCGTTCCTTCATGGCAGAATGGGGTGGCCCTTGAGATCTCTTCCAATTCTATGACTCTATACTTGGAGCCCTTGGTCAATGAGGAGTGGTACAATGATGTTCAGGTTAGGCAACAGTGTAGATCGGAGATAAAATGAAGCCTGGACTCTCCCCAAGAAGCCAAAATGACTAAAGTGAGGTTGTCGTGTTTGGGACATATCACGAGATGACACGACTCATTAGGAAAGACAATGATGGCTGGCAAAATAGAAGACAGTCTGGAAAGAGGAAAACTACAATCCGGATGGACAGACTCCACCAAAGAAGCCAAGTTTGGAAGACCTGAAGAGTCCTATTGAAAACAGGGAGCCTTGGAGGTCTTTGTTCATGGGGTTGCTGTACGTCGAAGTCGACTTGAGCAATTAACAACGAAAATGTATTTATAGGCCACTGAGCTAACTCCCGAACGTCCCAGTGGGTTGGTTTTTTTGCACACGAAGATCCTTTTCTTCCCCTGGATTGTGTGCTTATTCTGCCTAAATAATTGTTTTAGGGACCCGGCTCCACACAAACATTGTACTATGGGACGTCTTTGATTCACAATTTGACAAGGGCTTCCAAGAGACGCAACTTTGCTCCTTGGAAGATGAGAGATGCGTCATCAGCGGCTGAGCGATGGGACATGGGGACAATCCAGGGTTTGGATCAAGGATATAATATAAAAATATAACGAAATAATAAACAAAGGAGGAGGATAAACAAAACGTAGCGTTTGGAATGAGTTCTAAGGGCCTTGAGTGCCATGAATATTTATTGACATCAAATATATATTAGCTATTTTGTGATCCTTATCAAAGACGTATGTGTTTTTAAACAGGGACGACACTGTATTTTGTTGATGGTGTGTAGCCTTATTAATAATTATCGTAAAGAAAAGCAAACACAGCGGTTCTGTGCAGTTTTTGCGTGCTTTTATATTATGTGCTAGTTTTTGTGGGAGACAGCAGAGGAGAACGTGCAATATTTGTAATGAACTCAAGGCACAAAACTGGGCCCAGAATCTTCTTGGTGTCTTACATATACATAAATCCACGTATGGTAGTAGTTGGATATTTTTTCCAATGTGGAATGGCTGGATTTAATGAGGTGGCACTGTGTAACCACAACACAACTCCATCACACTGTCTCCACAATGTAAGATCTTGACTGAAGTCAAATTGCTCAAGTCAAATTGCTATGTCTGAAGTCAAATTGCTCATGTGTGGGACATATATATCTGGGAAGGAAGAAAGGAAGGAAGGAAGATCTTGTTACGTTCCTACAAGCCAACTCTGATTTATATGTTCTCGGAAGCTGAGCAGGATCAGTCCTGGCTAGAACTTTAATGGTAGACCGCCAACAAATCCCAGTTATTGGAGGCTATATTTCAGAGGAAGGAACTAGAAAGACCACCTCTGAGGATTCCTTGCCTAAGAAAACCCTACAAACGTTCATGGGCTCACCACAAGTTGATAGTCAACTTGAAGGCACACACTTATGCACATCAGTGTTGACCCAGGATATATGGAGAAAAAGCCATAGAATCCTAGAGCTGGAATGGTCCTCATGGTCCATTGAGCCCAACAACCGGCTCAATGCAGGAACTCCAGCTAGAGTGTCCTTACCAGATAGTTATCCAGGCTCTTTTTGAAGACGTCCAGAGAAGAAGACTCTGCTACCTCTCTAGGCAATTGGTTCCATTGCCAAACCACTCTCACTGTCGAGAAGTTCTTCCTAAAGTTCAATTGAAATCTACTCTACTGTAACTTCAAACCATTACTCTGGGGCAGCAGAGAACTGGCCTGCCCTCTCTGCTCCAGCTGTTGAAGTATTGAAAGAGTACAATCACATCATCCCTCTGTTTTCCCTTTAGCCGAACAATCCTTCCGTCATATTTTTTCAGCGTAAGCCAAACATCTAACGCCGGAATCTCTTGTCCAGAGCATCCAAATATTTGGACTCCATCTTCCAGAAGCATCAGCTGGAATTACCTTTGCCGGCTCTGAGAAGTGGGATCCAATCTGGAGGACCACGGATGGAGAATCATTAGAGCAGGACTTGAAAGAGGATGACAACCATCACCGTTAGAAAAACTCCAAGTAGTTCATATGGCTTCCAACTTCTTGACTTGGTCAGCCACCTTGAGTTTAGGACAGAGACTTCAACCTTCATTAGAGATGTTTCCCCACCGGCCGCCGTTCCTCGCTGTACTAGATTTATTCCTGCTTGCCAGATTTCTTTTTTAAATTAAGAGTACAGGGAGGAGCTCTTTGCCTATGGAGCCTTTTCAAAGAAGCCCACTATGTAAATTGGAGAAAATAAATAATTAGAGGTTAGCTGATTTAATTATCTTGCAACAAAGGAAGGCTGACAGTCCCTTTGAACAAATAAGTCATTTTATGAATGAACCAAATTCCGGTAACGGAACGTGTCACGCCGGCCATCTACTTAACGAACACTTACTTTGATGACTCTACTGAGTTTTTATTATCCATTACCTATATTATAATCCTGGAAACATAAAGTAATTGCCCTGTTACATAATACCAACGTGGAGAAAGGGAAGGATCCATCTTGAGATGGAGGTCGGGTGCAGGGCATCGCAGCAGAGGCCAAAAAGAGAACATGACGGACGTGGATAAGATGTTTGGTAGAAGACCATTTTTGGCTTTCAAGCCTTGTGTAATTTTTATTTTGAGCCTTTCCATTTCAGTTTCAGCTGACTAATTGGTTAATGATTTTTAAACTTTGGTGCCGCAAATTGTCTTTGCTGTTTTGTTTCAACTTATAGTTATGGATCTCCTGAGAATGTACCACTGCATCCACAACGGGTACATTTGGGGGACATCACTCATGCAGCTGTGAACTTGGTTGTTGTGTAACGGCCAAAATAATAATAATAATAATAATAATAATAATAATAACAACAACAAGCCCTTGTGTATGAGAATGCATGTGTAAGTATGTCACCAATATTTATGGGTATATCCATACACATAAATATGGATGTCACCACCAGCGAAGCTGTGGCTCAGTGTTTAAGATGCCAATTCTGGCAACTGGAAGATAGGAAGGTTGGCAGTTCGAGGCCCAAGTGCTGCATAGTGAGCTTCTATCATTAATCCCAGCTTCTGCCAACCTAGAAGTTCAAAAACCTGCAAATGGAAGTAGGTACCACTTCGGTGGAAAGGTAACAGTATTTGGTGGAGTCATGCTGGCCACATGACCACTGGACTCATCTTCAAACAACGCTGGCTCTTTGGCTTAGTAACGGAGATGAGCACCAGCTTCGACAGTCGTTTATGACTAGACATTCATGCCAAGGGACTACCTTTACCTTTCCGCCTATGTGTCACTATACCATACAACAATATATTCAATCAGTTCACTCTAATTGGTACAGGTCGAGTCTCCCTTATCCAAAATCCTTGAGGCCAGAAGTGTTTGGGATTTCTGAGGTTTTTTTTAATTTTATTTTGGAATAGCTGCATATACATAATGCAGATACCTTGGAGATGAGACCCCGGTCGAAGCACAATATAGTTTCATACACACCTTATACACATAGCCTGAAGGTTAGGGCAATAGTTTTGCGCATAAAGCAAAGATTGTGTAGAGTGAACTATCAGAAAGCAAAGGCGTGACCATCTCATGTGGACAATTTTTGAATTTTGGAATAATTTGGATTTTGGGATTCTGGATAAGGGGTACTCAACCTGTACTCAAGACTCAAAAGGGTTTAGGAACTAGGATTTTTGTTAGGACCCGCTAGAAATGGCTCATTCCTTCCCAGCTAATTCCTTGCTTGCAAGTTCCTTTGCACAGTCCAGTAATGTTTTGCCCGCTTGCATGGAGGCCCTTCTGCTCTCATGGCATCGTGCCCAGAATTGCGGTGCCCAGCCGGTCATGCGATGGCGACATGGCACTCGCTGTGAGCTGCAGGGCGTGCTTCTCATATCAGCAGGGAAGTCATTCCCCAGCCGCTGCGGATAACACCTCTGCTCTGCGCATGGTTTTGCACTTGACACCTGTTAATGCAAGAAGCCCTGGCTGGTGTGGAAGGACAGAGAGCTTTTAATAAATATGATGCTTGCCAAAATGAGCGAGAGAGAGAGATTGAGAGAGATAAAAGGGAGGGGGCAGGTTGTAATGCAGCTGCCACTTGGGGGGAAACTATTGCAAAGCAGATGGCGTCGGTATCGAAAACATATGTCACACAAGAGTACAGCTTGCAGGCAGCGTGTGTGAGGCGGACCCCCAAGCGACCGGGCGCTCGCATCAAGGAAACAGCTGATATCAAACAGGGATCAAAGCGATGGAGAATCAAAATGGACAGTGCGGAATAGTTAAGCAGGCGAAGGCGGCAGAAGGCATGCCAGCAGAGCCCCAGATCAAACCCACATGTAGAAACACGCACGCCTTGGGTGACTTCCGAGGGGAAAGAAATGCAAGCAAATTTATTTTGTGCCAGCGCAACGAGGGGTGTATTGCGCACCGATTGGGGTCCTTCCTTGTCAGAGTCACAGGCCTCAGTCCAACTTCCTTTTAGTGTAGGATAAATCCCCAGATGTGGACATATGCCATCTCGCTACTACGCAATCCCCGTGAAGAATAGCAACATTGTGCGACACAGGTGCCATTGTACCATGCACAGTACATGAGGCACAACCAAAATGCAAAGTATAGGATGCAGAACCAAAATGCAATGGGAAGTTGAGGATGCACAGCCGCAGTGTATGACTTGAAAAGACAAGGAACATGCTGTCTGTGAAACTCCACTGTCAGCAGAATGTGTCCATGTGCAATGGTGACCTTTTGGTCCCACATGCATAGTGTGTGTATGTCCACAACTGAATTCCCATCAATGCTTCCACAGAGCCACACACATTAGCCCAGAGGAACAGTTTCCCTCATAGCTAAGAAATGCTCATTCATGTTTGATGCAATGTCACCGGGCAATAGCAACACAAAAGCATCAGGAAGCACCTTTTTTCTAACTCTCACCCTTGGTCCATTTAGCCCTATAATGCTAACTCTGGTGAGCAACAGAGTCCCTTCTGTGTGTCAGGCACGTTTATTTTCCGCACGTGTTGATGTGTTCTTGCACCATGGAAGATTTGAACCAGAAGGTCACGCTAGCTAAATCTTTTGTTGGGTGCTCCAAGTCATTTCGGACCTATGGTGACCCTAAGGAGAACCGATCACAGGGTTTTCTTGGCAAGATTTCTTCGGTGCCACATGCCACTCCACACAGCATCATGGTGCTCCTCAAGCACTGCGTCCATACGACACAACGCCAAAGGACCACTGTATAGCTGCACTGTTGCAGCTATGGCACCCTTTCGAAGGCTCACTTTTTACGGCTCCTTTTTGCACCCTCGAAAGGTAAGATCTGGGCCGTGGTGTGCAGTTGCTGCGGCCCTGATTTGGTTAGGAAAGAGGCAACATCCCGTCGCCCCTTTGGGACAGTCTGTCGAGCCCATGGGTTTCCATGGCCAAGCTGGAAATCTGTCATGGGACAAGAGCTGGAGGACTGGGATCTGGAGAAAGAGTCCAATGCAGAGGCTGAGGAAGGGACCCAGGCAAGTCTTGAGGAGAGGGAACAGCCTCTTTGCTGAAGAGCCTCAGCCAGCTCCTCCTGTTGAACTGCAGCCTCAGCCAGAAGGACCAGGGCAAGGCTCACCTGCAGCCGATGAAGCAGAGACACAGCTGGGCCTTAAGGCCTCCATCAAGGAGGAGGAACAAAGGGATCCAACCAAAGATAGGGCTAAGATGCTCAGGCCAAGCAGCAATCAAACTCTGATTCAAACCAGCTGATCCCAGGCTATTTAAGCGCCGAGTTGGCTTAAGGCAATTGCTGGAAGCAACTTGGTTAGTGTTCTTGTTTCTAGACTCCTGCATTCCTTCTTCAGACCTCTTGGCTTCTTTGACCTTTGGACCATGTTGACCGTGATTCCTGTTGCCTCTTTTGACTTGGACTGCTTGACCAACACCTTTCCCTTGATGGACTCTCACAGGTAAGGATGCTTTCTATCTGCTTGTAATTCCCTGCCAGCCAAATGGTGTGGACAGAATTGAACCCTGGTCTCCAGAGTCATAGTCCAACACTCAGACCACTATGCTATGCTGAATAAGACATCGAATCATAAAACTCATAGAGTTGGAAGAGGCCCCAAGAGCCATCCTCTACCAATGCAAGATGGTCTGTGGCCATCCAACCTCTTTCTTGAAAAGAAACTAGTGAAAGAGAGAGTCTATCACCTTCTAAGATAGCCTGTTCCATTGCCAAACTGTTCATACCATTAGGAAATTCTTCCTAATGTCTGGTTGGAGCCTCCCTTCTTGTAACTGAATTCATTGGGTTGGATCCCATCCCACTGGAGCAGCAGAAAACAAGCTAGGTCCATATTTCGCAAAACAATTCCATAAATATTGCAAGATGGCTCTCAGACCACCTCTTAACCTTCCCTAAACATACCCAGCTCCCTAAGCCTCTCCTCATAGGGCTTCATGGTTTCCAGATCTTTCATGATCTTGGTCTCTTTCATGATCTTGGTCTCTGTACGCATCCCAACTTGTCAATATCTGTATTAAGTTGACATAACCAGAGCTAAACAATACCATTATAACCATTATTTGCAGTCAGAACTTTTAGATGGAGTCACTCTCTTTGCATTTTATCTCAACGGTGGGGCATCAAGCCAAGAACCAGCTCTGTTGCTCAAATCCTTGTGAAATTAAGACCGTCTTGTGGAAATGCATGGCTTTTCCATTTCATACACTTTTCCAAACGCACCCCACATTTACAGCGTTTACTTTTCTGGGAGATTTTTTGGAAAGGACCAGATTCTTGGGATGGTCTTGCATTACCTGGTGTTCTCCAGAGTTGTTGAATTGCAATTCCCATGACTTTTTGCCCATAAGGTTATACTAGCAAGGAATAATGGGCATTATCATCCAGAATCCTGTTAGTGTCTTATACATGCTTTAGGTCCCCTACAAAAGGAGTTGGGTGTTTTTGTCTGATGCAGACCATCTGAACCCAGTTAAAGCAGTGTCAAACTGCATTAATTCTGCAGTGTAGATGCAAACTAAACCATTCCTATATAGGAACTCAGCCATTATCCAACAGTTTTGGAGGTCACCAGGTTAGGAAAGGCTGCATTAAACTGCCTTATGAGCACTGAGGCTTTTCATTTATTCCCCCCTTAGTCTTTCTCACTCTCTCTTTCTTTTTTCTTTCTCCGTCCGCTCCCTCGCTGGCACTACTTAAAAGAATTAAAACAAGTTGGATGTGCGCTCGCTGTAGACAAAGATGAAGGTTAACAGAGCTGATGATGAAATATAGGCCGCACCATGCAAAGCCACACAGTGTTGCAGTTTAATTAAAAGAATTCATTAAAGTGGGGGCCCATTTGCGGTAATTAGTATGCGTAATTTATGCCTTGACTAATACACAAGGGCAGGAGTCGGAATAATAAACTCGAGGTAACCTTAAGTGGCGGGGAGCGAATGGTCAGGTGTGGATTTTGGACTTGGAAGGGGCTAAAAGGTTAAAGGAGTGAGTTTCGGTTAGGCCACGTTGCACGGTGTAGTGGTCTGAATGTTGGACTATTACTCCGGAGATCTGGGTTCGAGTCCTCTCTTGGCCTTGAAATTCCATTAATTTTATAAGGCTTCCTTAGGCAAGGTGTGTTTGCAAATTCTTCCTCTGAAATGTAGCCCCTGCACCTGATATTCATTGATGGCCTTCCATCAAAGACCTAACCAGGGCAGATACTGCTTAGTTTCCGAAATCAGGTGGGATCTGGTGCCTTTCGGGTATTATTAGGAATAGTATAATTTTATTACGAGCAACTGGTCAAACCTCGAACATCTATTAGGAATAGAATAGAAATTTTATTTTTAACCCACCTCTCCCAAAGGATCGAGGTGGCTCACAACCCATTAAAATGTAACAACGAAACAGTAAAATATAGCCATGACATAAAATATAATACTGCAATTACGAAATAAAACCCACAATCCCTCCCGCCAACCACACCCTATAAATCACAAAACAGTAACAAAATTGCATCTCACTTAATTAAAACAAACAATCAACGGATCAGATGACGGAGATATAGGCATCCTGATCAAATTGCGGTTCTCTGTAGGATAGTTGAGGATCTCCATATGACAGTCCATAAGGCCCCTAGGTTTAGCTTTTGTTGTTGTCGTTGTGTGCCTTCAAGTCATTTCCGACTTATGGCGATGCTAAGGCGAACTTATTGTGGGTTTTTTGTGGCCTGATTTATTCAGAGGAGGTCTGTCATTGTTTTCCCCTGAGGCTTCGGTCATGAGAATTTAGGAATAATTTGAAGTCATGCAACAATGGTTTATCACACTAGGAATTAAACAGGAATTAAAGAGGAATTAAAGAGGAATTAAACAGGAATTAAACAGAAATGCCTTATGTTTAACATAGGACATTTCCTGTTTAATTCCTGTTTAAATCCTGTTTGCCCCCTAGTGTGATAAACCTCTGTGCAATGCAGGATGGGCGTCCTGCACAATGTGAATCCGAAATGCACAACTCTGCTTCCGCAACCCTGAACTGAATGCAGATGTAATGCAAGACCTATGCATGCATAAGACATGCAAGCAGAGCATAGTGGTTTAAACATCAGATTAGACTCTAGGGACCAGGTTTCGAATTCCCGCTCGGCCATGGAAACCCACTGGGTGACCTTGGGCAAGTCACACTCTCTCAGCCTCAGAGGAAGGCAATGGCAAACTCCCTCTGAACAAATCTTTCCAAGAAAACCCCGGGATAGTTTGGCCACAAGGTGACCATAAGTTGGAAATGACTTGAAGGCACTTGGCGACAACAAACAACAAGACATCGACAGGGTTCTGGTTATTATTGTTGCGTCTAAAAATGGGAGGTTCTTGCAGAAGTGGGTTACAGGCCAGAAAAACCCACTTCGTTATTTGAACCGTCTCCGCCAGAATCAAACAAACATGTTTCCTTTCTCGTCATTTTGTTTGGCCTCCCGAGGGCTCGATTTGGGGGTTAATTTGAGAAACCGCAGAACAAATATTGATCTGTTATAACAGAATCTTATTACTCACTTTGTCTATAAACCGCCGGAGATCATTCACTTGCATTTTCTCCTCTTTCTTTTTTTTTGCATCATCCGAGGAAGAAAATTAGATTTTTACATATCGGAGCGAATCGCAAAACCTAAAATGTCAACTTCGTAGATCAGGCAATTACTTGCGATGTTTATTTTGGGGGGAAGAATGTGTGTGTTATATTTACTCAGAGCGCCACACGGGTCCCTCCAAAATAAATAGGGGCTATAATTCTTGCCAAAAAAAGAGAGAGAGAAGAAACCAACCCTCGCAGTTCAAGAGCTCCGCTCATCAATTTTCTGCCGCATTAATGAGAAAAAGCACCGAGAGAGTCATTCATACTGTCTTGATGATAAGACTAACCTACAGGGCAAATCAAGATTGAGGACAAAAGGAAGACAAATGGATGGGAAGCCGCCTCGGCTCCCCCTTTAATCCATCACTTGACTCTTTTTGTTTACCATCTCAAAGTTTGAATGCTGCACTTTCCATCAAGGCAGGGACTTTTGGGGTCCAGCAAGCTGGGCTTTTCAGAGGCGAAGAACAGAAGGATGCCTTTGCTGAGCCAATATTTGGTGTCAGCAGACAGCTCTGCGCATTAGGATTCAAGGAGGAGGAGAAGGGGAAGATAAAGGAGATGAAGAAGAAGAAGAAGAGGTGGAGATGGAGGAAGTGGAGGAAGAAGAAACAGAAGAGGAGGAGGAAGAGGAGATGGAGGAGGAGGAAGAGGAAACGAGAAGAGTAGGAAGAAGAAATAAGAGGAGATGGAAGAGGAAATGGATGAAGAACAGGAAGAGGAGAAAGAGGAGATGGAGGAAGAAGAGGAGGGAGTTTATCAGACGACGGAAATTGGAAGTATAATCTAATGGCAATCCGAACACAATCGTGATGTTTCACGTTATTGCGTATTAAATCATCTCACGCAATTTCGGGCAAAAGGGAAGTCATTCCGAATGCAATCATGGGTTTCATGTTATTGCGAATTAAAGCATCTCACACCATTTCGGGCAATTTCGACTAATACGAAGTCATTCCGAACGCCTTCCGAACGCAATGGGATTTCATGTGAATTCGCTAAACTAGCAAATTCATGTGAATTCGAATTGGCTCCATTCAAAATAGAGCGAAATTCCTCCCGTCTGATAAACTCTGAGGAGGAAGAGGAGGAGAAAAAGGAACAAGAGGGGGGTGAAATGGATAAAGAAGAGGAACAAGAGGAAAAGGAGTATGGACAAAGAGCAGGAAGAAAAAGAAAAGGAGGAAGAAAAGGAACAGGAGGATGAGGAGATGGATAAAGGTGAGGAGAAAAAGAAAAGTTAGAAGAGATGGATGAGGAAGAAAAGAGGAGGAAGAGAATGAACAAGAGGAAGAAAATGAGGAGATGGACAAAGAGGAGGAGGAGAAGGAAGAGGTGGTCAAAGAGGAGGAGGAGGAGGAGAAAAAGGTAGAAGAGAAGGAGGAGGAGGAAAAAGAAGAAGAGGAGGAGATGGATGAAGAGGATGAAAAAAGAAGAGGAGGAAGAAAAAAGAAGATAAGAAGAGGGGACAGAGCAGGAACAAGAGGAAGGGAGATAGTATGGACAACATGTTAATGCTGCAGAGAAACCCATGGTGGTAGAATTCAAAATCATAGCTGTGTTGATCTGGAAAATCAGTTTGCAAAGGGATCTTGCAGCACCTTTGAGACCTACTGGAAGGGAGATGCACCTGAGGAAGTAGGCTGAAGTCTACAAAAGTTCATGCTACCAACATCCTTCCGTTAGTCTCAAAGGTACTGCAGGATCTCTTTGCAGAGAAACACATGGATAAGTTTACTGGAATCAATAATGGCATTTTCTGAACACATACTTCTCAGTAGCTATAGGTTGAATCTCATTTATCCAAAATCCTTGGGAGAAGAAGTGTTTTGGATATTGAATATATATAATTTTTGGATTTTGGAATATTTGCATCTACATCATGAGAGATCTTGGAGATGGGACCCAAGTCTAAACACAAAATCCATTTACGTTTCGTATGCACCTAATACACAAAGCCTATGGGTAATTTTATATACAATATTTTAAACAATTTTGTGCATGAAATGAAATTTGACAGAGCAAAGGTGTCACTAGCTCAGCCCCCCACGTGGACAATTTTGGTTTTTGGAATATTTCCATCTACATTGTGAGAAATCTTGGAGATGGAGGCCAAGACGATAAACAGGATATTTATTTAACATTTTTAATAATTTTGTGTGTCAAATGATATTTGTGTGCATTGAACCATCAGAGAGCAAAGGTGCCATGATCTCAGCTACTCGGGTGGACAGTTTTGGATTTTGGAATATTTGCATCGACATCACGAGAGAACTTGGAGATGGGACCCAAGTCTAAACGCAAAATCCATTCATGTGGGTAATTTTATATACAATATTTTAAACAATATTTTGCACGAAATGAAATTTGCGTCACAAAACAAAAGCGTCCCTATCGCAGCCACCCAAGTGGACGATTTTTGGATTCTGGCGCATTTTGCAATTCCGGATAAGGCAGGCTCAACCTTTATACCTCTTGTCAACCCTTCGGGTCACCCGTTTCCACGTCCCTTCTTGCAATTTTGCAAACCCAGCCGCCCTCCTTGTCCTCCTCCGCACGGCTCTGCTTCTAATAGGGAATTCAACTTGTTGCTCGGATGGGAGATCCCACCCTACAAAGTCATGCTTGTTTTAGAAATGCAAATGGCTCCATCTCCTTATCCTCTCCCCCCTTCTTTCCAATGGTCCCCGGTCAACCTCCGTGCCTGTCGCCATCTTCATAACCCACTGAATCAAGTCGAAGAAATTGAACCGGCGCGCATTGTTTGTTCCCCCCTCGGCGAAGGCTTCTGTGCGTTCCGGCGCATTTTTCGCTGGACCCTGGGAGTTCCTTAGCAACCGTGTGAAAGGCCTTATATGCATTGATTGCGCACCATTGTCTTTATGGGGTGGAAGTGTTAAGGTGGATAAAAACCCCATGGGTGACTAGACGGTCATTCCTCTCGTGTTGATAATCTGTTTACATCCAAAAAAAATTTTGTTTACTCAAGCGCTCTGATCTCTGGGAAATTTGAAAAGATACAGTTAAAACTCCCCCAACGCTTTGGACGGACAGGTTTCGGCTTCGTGTATCGGCTCCGAAGGTAGATGGATTAAGAAGATCTGTCCGCGGCCTGGTTCTCATTCTCTCTCTTTCTCCCCCTCTTTCTTTTTTTCTTTAACTTAACTCCCCTTGATAAAGCATTAAAATGCCTTTGACAGTTAACCACAGATGATAATGCGCTCTTGATTCCATGCGCCCCGTCACGACGGACGGAGTTACAAGGCCTTCGTCTCTCCACAAAGATAAAGGGGACGGGGGTCCCATTCCCCCCCCCCTTTCTCCTTGTTTTAAGAGTTTTTCATAACTTTTTCTATTCCTTGGCAAGATTGTTTTTCAAGTTACTTTTATGGAAGAAGAAGAACATTCCCATGTATCCAAATCTACCAGAGAACGCTTTCAAATATTGTAGGAAAAACCTTCAGAATTTATGGATTTCAGTAGGAAATGCTTGTTTTGTTAATAAAGTTGTCTGGGCAACAATCTGTTCTTTCTTTCTTTCTTTCTTTCTTTCTTCCTTTCTTCCATATATATATATATATATATAATTTTCTTTATCTCTTTTTCTTACTTTGTATAAAGTCTCAGGAAGATGGGAACACCTTACTAGAGATTTTGCAACTGTGCAATGGAAACAACAAATGTTTTCCTCCTCTCCAATGCTTTTTAAAAAAAAAATAAAACAGAATATAAATTGTAACTTGTAATGTTTTAAATTTTGTTAGCTGCCTTGAGTCCTTATATCAGGAGAAAAGCAGGATATGAATAAAGCAAGTAAACAAGAAAAACACAATAAATACATCCCTGACACCTGTTTCCAAAAAGAGAAGTCATAAGAAGATGCATATGTTGTGCTAGAACATTTATTTCTGTGATAGAAATGATAAAATACTTTCCTTTTCCAGCCCCCAATCTCTATTCTTTTTTAAAAATAAAATCAAATCAAAACGATACTCATTTGGGATATTGGACAACCAGGTGCTGTTTAGTATTTTAAACTTAAAAGGTGCATTTTTGCAACTCTTGATCTGTTGCCATAATTGCTGCAATCATATTCTCACTATTACTGTTATTTAATATTTTAAACTGAAAGGATGCATTGCTGCAACTCTTGATATATTGCAACCATTGTTGCGATCCTAGTGCTCACTGTTTAGTATTTTAAACTTAAAAGACGCATTGGTGCAACTCTTGGTTCAGTGTGGAAATTGAAGGGACCCAGTTTGCATTTGGGACAAAAACCTTGCAATCTAACTTTGCCAACACGTTTCCCAATGGAAATATAAAAAAGGAAAGAGGACCTGTAAGATCCAATGGCGAAGATGCAGAAAAACAACAAAAGTCTCAGGGTGCAATAAAAGAAAAAAAGAGAGAGAGATGGGCTGTTTTTAAGGCTACAATCCTCTCTTTTTCCTCCCTGACATGCTGAGACTTTGTCTCTTTTCTCCTTCCCTCCCAATGTAAATAGTCCGGCTGACTTTTAATGAAGCTACTCATGTGGGCAAGGTAATGACTCCGACTATAGCAAAGCTTTCAAGGGACCCCTTAAAACAGGCTTTGTGTTGGGGGATTTTATTCTTTTTTGGGGGGGGGGGGGGGAAAGAGATCATAGTTACATCAACAGGCTGACGTAAAGCATGTTTGAGTTGCAAAACGCAGCCGAGGTCACCAACCGTGTAAACGTCTCATTACGCCGCGTTCCTTTTTCCCCTCGAAAGTCACTTTGAATCAGCCTTCCCAAAAGCATGAAGAATTAAATGACTTGAATTTCGTATGAAGGCTGTCATTGAGACCCCCGAGTCCTATTCTCTGGCCATGAATGGAGTCCCATCAGAGCCAATGCGGGCGGCTCAGGGAAGGGAATCAATGCAGTTACACCAGGGATTAATTTGACTCATTAATTTCAATAGGCGTTTCAGCCAAAGAGAGAGAGAGAGACAGAGAGAATAATCTGACCAGTGGCAAACCTTTCATTGTTTCTAGATGATACGAAATTGAGACTAATGCCCTTTTTTGGGTGGACAAACAATTGCACCGGCGAGAAAAATGCAACCGTAGAGACTTTGCAAGGTATCCGATTGTTCGTAGCCTTTGCAAAAACTAAGATGCCGGCATGCATTGTAAACACCGCATTTCTTTCCGATATCTCGGAAACAGAAGCAGGCCTTGGCTCAAATAGAAATTAAAAGCCAGTGTTTGCAAAACAGTTTTTCTTCTTAAACAGCCAACTCCTATAGAGGCCTCTCGAACAAACAAGTCAGGCCTCCAAATAGTTTTCGGCTTCCAAAGCTGGGTTTTTGGCACTGCGTTAACCAACACAGAAGTTGGTAAAAAGAGTCCATTTCTTAAAATGCATGGCTTTCTCCAAGGTTTAACTTTGTGTTAAAAGGTGTGCAAAAGAGAGATCAGAAAACACTTTCCTCTGGAGAAAGTTTCATTATTGAGATTGCATTAGAGATGTAAAAATAATTAGAAAGTCGGGGTGTTTCGTTGCATTCTTTTTCTTGCGCAAAACTTGCAGCCCAGAGTGTTTGCAAATGGATAGGCTCCAACTTTTGTGGCTTCCAAAAGAGTTGCAGAAACTCTTTATTTTTATCATTAACATTTTGAAAAGTATCGTGAGGAATCTTCAGGCCATGAAGCCATCTCTAAAAAAAAATCTGCAATTAACTTTTTTTTTTAAAAGAAACTTTTGCAATCTTTCTCTTCTACTCTCTCTGACATCCTCCAAAGGCAAATTTGTCACTCCTAAACTGAAAAGGAGCCAAATTCGGCGTTTCTTTCCCCCCCCCCCCCATCCTCCGCTCCTTTGGAAGCCTTACGTCTCGAGCCAAAACGCTGCCTGGGTTTGTCTTTATAAAAGATTAATTAGTAAATTGGACTTCTGTTCTCGGGAAGAAACAGCAACGTTTCCCCCTCCTTTTTTTTTTGTTTTTGCTCGAGATGTATAATTAAAAGTGAAAAGGTGCTCCAAAAAGTTGTTTTGTTAGTTTAGTTTTTAAAAGCAGCAACAATAAAACAACAGTTCTTTATTTAGCGGGAAGTTTTTATTCTGGGAAAGTTTGGACGATAGACTTGGAAACTTAACCTCCGTGCCTTGCGTTGCAGAGTGTGCAACGCATACGTATCCACCTCTATAATTGCTTTCCCAACTTAGCTTGCAAGAGATGAAGTTTTTTGGGGGGCCGAGGGTTTTGTCCTTTCCCACAAAACTTCCCCGCCTCCGGGGCCTAATGGTGTTGACATATTAAAATGGTAGGGAGGACCTCTGGCGAGGGAGCCCTCCTTTTAGCGAAATGTTGTTATCTGCTTAGACTAATATTGCAATTGCCACCTACTGACATAATTTGTTTCACAGTCATCGGCTACCAGCATGAATCAAATGTTGACATTCTAATTTCATGCACACACGGGTGTTTGGCTGGGCACTCCTCCGCATCCGAACCACTTGCGCTCTCTCTCGCTCTTTCTCTCTCTCTCTCTACCTGGCGTAAATCAGGGAGACGGACAGGGCCTCTCTCTCTCTCCCTCCCTCCAACTTCTCCCATCCCTCGTTCTCTTTATTCTCCCCTCCCTCCAAAGTCCTACAAGAGTTTGTCGCGTCCTCCTGGAAGATGGTGACGATGGTGGTGGTGATGGCGGCTCTCCAGAAAAACGACAAGACGCAAAATATAAACTCATAAGTTCGGACTCTTATACATAGACTTTATACAGTTGGGTCAACTAGTCCAACCCCATTATGGGACTCTACCAACTCTACCATTCTGCATATAGGATTTTTGAGTTTAAGAGTTTATATTTTGTAGGTTGGTTTTTTCTTCTTCTTTTTCTTGGTGAGGTCCTCTTCATCTGCCATGCAAGGGAGTTCAACTAATAAAATCAGATAGATAGATAGATAGATAGATAGAGTTGTAGAGTTGGAAAGGACCCCTTGTTGGTCTCTTCCAACTCTGGTTCTGTGTATAGGATTTTTGAGTTTAAGAGTTTATATTTTGCAGGTTGCTTCTTGGAGAGGTCTGCTCATCTGCCATGCAACGGGGCTCAACTCAGTCATAAAATCATCTAATCAAACTCCTTGTTGGTCTCTTCCAACTCTATGGACCTTATCAAACATCAGAAATTGGAAGTATAATCTAATGGCAATCCAAATGCAAGCATGGGGTTTTACGTTATTGAGAATTAAAGCATCTCACGCAATTTCGGGCAATGGGGGGGGGGTCATTTTCAGGAAATGGGAAGTCATTCCGAATGCAATCAGATTTCACGTAAATTTGCTAAACTAGCGAATTCACGTGAATTTGAATTGGCTCCAATTGGCTCCATTCGCAATAAAGAGAAAATCCTCCCGTCTGATAAGGTCCTATGATTCTGTAGATAGGAGTTTTGAGTTTATATTTTGCATTTTTTTCCTTGGAGAGGTCTCTTCATCTGCCATGCAAAGGTGCTCAACTATCTCATAAAATCAGACCTATCTATCTATCTATCTAGAATTGTAGAATTAGTAGTGACCCCAAAAGACATCCGCTCTAACCCCCAGTTGGTCTCTTCCAACTCTGTTATTCGATATACAGGAGCTTTGAGTTCATGAGTTCATATTTTATGACCAAAACAAAACAAAAAACCCAAAAACTCATCTGCCAAAATGATAAAGACAGAAATAATGTTGACATTGTGTGGGTCATTTCCAGGATGTCAAGATGTGACAGTTCCTGGAACATTTGCCCACCATTGACCCAGAACATTCCTCAGACAATCCCTTTTGGGCCAATGCGAGCAGCAGAACCTCTCCAATTTGGACTGAAACCCGCGACAGATCCACCATTGCTACTGAGGCCTCATTCCCACTACCTTTTAAACTGGATCGCAAATCGGCTCGAACCGGTTTAAATGACCGTGGTTCACACTTGAAGCAGATCACTGAAGCGATTCGGAGAGGGGGGCTACGTGCTAGACCCATTTTTCTTTTTGGATAAATCGATTC
Organism: Urosaurus nigricauda; assembly: GCA_034509955.1. NCBI lineage: Eukaryota > Metazoa > Chordata > Lepidosauria > Squamata > Phrynosomatidae > Urosaurus > Urosaurus nigricauda. Next base: position 1,908,621 of record JAOEGL010000012.1, on the reverse strand, counting down.
TGCACAAGTGTGAACCAGATGCAGATTGGAATCGATTTAAATTTGCCCTTCGACCAGCTGGAGCGGCTCCATTTTGAACCGATTCGTTCATGAATGTGAACCACAAGTGGGTTATTTTACAAGGAAAAAATGCGATCTGGACAAATGTAGTATGACCCACACCCCACACTCCACTGTCGAATCAATCCATCGATTCGGATCACAAACCGATTTTATTGTAAGTGGGAATGAGGCCTGAGGTTAGAAATACCCCACAGAGAGGTAGAAGCATCCAAACACGCACAAGAGCATTGGTCCACATTTAGCCACCAATCCTCTTATTTCTCTTTAAAGTTGTTAGTGGAAAAAAATGAGCATATGTGTCCTTTTTCCTCTGTGCTTCCCAAGCAACAGCGTATCTTTATTTAATCAACTTATTTTTTCCAAAAAAGGGGAAAATGAGAATTTTTTTCTAGGGTTGTTCTCCCTGGGTGCTTCTCTCCTCCTTCACCTGCTTGTTGTTGTGTTTCTTGTTTGCCATCTGCTTCATCCAGAAGACGGAAAAAGGCTCGTGTTGCGTTTCTTGCTGTCGTTTGGGATAATGAGAACCAGGCAAAGGGGATGGAAGGAGTAGCCCCAGTCCTCATACTGGTTTCCCATCACTTTATTACATGCCAAGAAAATGGTCCCCAAAACTGCACAACTTTGTAGCTTTGTAGGGAGGAGGGATGTGACACTGGCTTCCCAAATGGGAACTCTGCCATTCCCCTATTATCCTCCAGGCCCCAAATTTCAAGCACTACAGTATCTTAAAACTGCACTAAGCGTTTAGAAATGGAGTTCTGCTTTTGGACACATCTGCACTGCAGAAATAATCCAGTTTTAACACCGCTTTAATTGCCATGGCTCAATGCTATGGGACCCTGGGAATTGCAGTTTGCTTTGACATCACAACTCTCTGGAGTTTATCACACTGGGGCTGATTTTGACAGTAAGGAGAGATGAAAGCGCATTTAAAGCATCCCGCAAATGAAACGGAAATGGCGAGTAATTGCCATTAAAGAAGCACTAACACGCATCTTTTTACTTTCGGGATTTCAGCGACAATGCGTTTCCAAAGAGGCGCATTAATGCTTCTTTGTGACCTTTTTAATGGCGGGTTTTGTGCGACGTCCTACGAAAACCATTACATGTAATTATGCAATTTTTCTGGAATATTCACGGGATAAACTCCTGATCTCCTTCGGGTGATAAACTCCCCAGACAGCGAAGTCTCAATGCCTCACAAAATCACAAATCCCAGAAGCATTGAGCCATGGCAGTTAAAGTGGGGTCAAACTGGATTATTTCTGCAGTGCGGATGCAGCCAAACAGAGCCAGTACGGTCTAGCGGTTTGAGTATTCGACTACAACTCTGGAAACCAGGGTTTGGATTCCCGTTCAACGGTCCTAGTCAAGTCACACACTCTCAGCCTCGGAGGAGAGCCACAACAAGCTCTGATGAACAAATCTTTCCAGGAAAATCCCATGACAGGTTAAACTTTAGGGTGGCCATAATTCAGAAACAACTTGGAGGCGCACACAGCGACCCAGAAAATCCAGAAACCAGGAGGGGGGACAAAGGAAGGCGGAAGAGCATCCTCCTTGGTTGGCAACCAAAACAACAAAGATGCAGCCCACCGAGCTCCACAAAATCCTTGCTGAGTTGGCACAAGCTGATGGATGAGAGACATCCTTGCAAGAAAATGTTCCCTTCGGTGTCTGCTTTTCCCTATTTTGTTGGAGGCGATGGGAGTGTTGTGTGTGTGTCTATCTTGGAGAACACAGCAGGGATCGGATGTGTGCAAAAGAAACCAAAGGAGCAAATTAAATGTGCTTTTAAGCTTCTCCTCCTTCCTCCTTGCCCATGAGTTCATATATATATATATAATTATTACATATTATTCCATCAGGTCAAGCACGAGTGGCCCGGCTTAGGGGACGTTCTCAATTTCGGCCTGGGCCTGCTTAAATCAATAGGGACTTTGGGGGGCTTAGGAGTCCATTTGCAGAGGCTTAGCGGGGAAATCTTTCGTATTATTTTCTCGGAAAGATCGACCGCGGTGCCGAGGAGAGGGAATATTGGGGGCCGAGGGGGGTTTGGCTGCGGAGGGGAGAAGCAAAGTTACACCAATCTCATTTTAGAAAAAAAGGATCGGCAAGTTTGAGTGTCGTTTGCACTCGGGAAGGATTTCTCCGTCGGTGCCATCCAAATTTGGCACCGGATAAACTGGATTTGTTGCACGGCTTAGGTAAAGCCGAGCCCATTGGCATTCTTGGTCCTCTCCTGCATAAATGGATGCCACATGGCATAATTCGGTTTCTCTTGAAGTTTATCATCTCCTCCTACAGAGGATCACTTTAAAAATTATGGGGAAATCCTATGGCCACGAGAAGCATCCTATGGGCACCAGAAGCGTCGGATGTACTGATATTTGGAGATACTTTTCTATGTACGGTGGACCTTAGTTATCCATTAGTCTTGTATTCCAGGACCTCCCATGGATATCAAAATCCACGAATGCTCAAGTCCCATTAAATGCAATCGATATAAAATTGCAAAATGAAGGTTTGCTTTTTGGAATCGGTGCATATTTTTAAACGTTGTTTAGCCGTGGATGTTTGAATGCGTGGGTCATAAACCTGTGGATATGGAGGGACGGATGTACATCCAAGTGGCATTGCCCAATTATTGGTTGCAGAGCGAGACCTTTTAGCAAAAGTAGAGCACCATATAATGATCTGCCCCCCACATATCATGTTGTTGTTTTTGTTGTTGTTGTTGGCGAGTTACACTCTCTCAGCCTCAAAGAAAGGCAAGGACAAACCCTTTCAAGAGATTCCTGCCAAGAAAACCCAATGAGAAGTTCATCGTAGGATCAACCATAAGTCAGAAATGGCTGGAAGGACGCAACAATAACAATAATGTTATTGGGTAAGTATGTTCCTCTATTGAAAGGCTTGGACATTTTGGTTCGGTGCAGATGGCCCGTGTTCAGTTTAAGGGTCCAGAAATTGGAGTTTCACATGCAGCTGCCAACATGGACACTCCTTTTTGCATTAATGTATTTGTGCATTGGACACTGGTATGGATGTGTGGGGAATCTGCATTGCACATTGTGCATTAATTTGCACATTGAGCATCTCGGTGCTTCCACAAGGGATGGATAGGAAGGCGATCATATTGCATGAACGCTGCAATATTATATTGCGCCTGCATTTGTAACTCCCCAATAGGATTCAAGGCTATGCTTCCTGTACAGCTAATTGTTTTTTTTTTCTGCACAAACACACATGCATTTCTGCAGAGATGAATTTTCCTGAAGGACATCCAAAACAGCAAATCATGGTCAAAACCTCCGCCGTTCGCTCAGGGTTCTTGGGCAGCGGGCAGAAAATTGCTGACATTACTCCTTCTTTCCTGCAATAATGAAATGAACCAAGATTTACTTCCCCAGCTGCTTCGAGGGATTCAGCTTCAGCCGGGGAGGTTTCTTCTCCATTCTCCAAGGAGACTCCAAATATATGAACGGTGCTTGTCTCTCTCTCTCTCCCAAAGGCTGTTTCTTGGGAGATCTTTGTAAGGAAAGAGCTGGTTGGGTGCTTCGTTGTTGTTCACTTCCATCAAGTTGACTTCAAAATATGGCGAACCCATAGAACGAGAGACTTCTGAGTCTCACTGTCTTTAACAGTCCTGCTCAGGTCTTGCAGATTCAGGGCAGCCTTTGTGGCTTCCATGATCAATTCCATCCAACTGGAATGTGGTCTTCCTCTTTTCCTACTGCTTTACACTGTTGTTGTTGCTGTTGTTGTTGTGTGTCTTCAAGTCATCTGAAACTTATGGTGACTCTAAAGCCAATTTATCATGGGGTTTTCTTGGCACATTTCTTCAGATTGGGTTTGCCATTGCCATCCTCTGAGGCCGAAAGTATCACTTACCCGCAAGGCCACCCATTGCGTTCACATGGACTGCCACCGTCTCCGAGCACCAAATGTTCAACTTTTCCACCAAAGGCTCAGAACAGAGCAAGCTTCAGCATAATTTCGGGCTTTTATTTTTAACTTCTCCTCTCCAAAGTAGCCAATTTGCTGTTATGGTGGCGCTTAAGTCAATTAAAATGTTTTATTTGCACGGCTCGGGATCCCTTACCTTCATTAACATTTAACAGCAAACGCACAAAAGAAGGTAAATAAAATATCATCCAGCTCTGCAAAGGTCACCTCGAGATGGAATTGTTAGGGGAAAAATACACAGGAGGCGGAAAGGGGATTGCAACTTTGCAAAGCAACCGTCAGTCCTGAAGCAAGAAAGGGAACTGTTCGTGGCATCGAAAGGCAGGGTTCAGAATATGTTCCTATCATGGGTTTTCTTGGCAAGACTGGTTCGGAGAGGGTTTTCCATTGGGGCCGAGAGAGTGCGACTTGCCTAAGGTCGCCCAATGGATTTCTTCGTAGCCGGGCGCAGATTCAAAGCGTGGTCTCCAGAGTCTAGCATTCAAACCACAACACCATACTGGCTCTCTATTACCAGGTAACATTGACTTACAGACACAAAAAATCTGCCTTATATTGAGCCAGACCTGTCTTTGCAACCCAGTATTGTCCGCTCTGATTGGCAGCTGTCACCCTCCGTTTGAACCCAGATCTCCAAAGTCGTTCTCGGGGAAAAACCAAAATGTTCTGTTGTCCCCCTGAGTAGGAGCAAGATCTTCCGGCTTATGTTGACACGGACCTTATGGAGAAACATCTCAACGAGCTTCCAAAATCTGAACTATCCATTCCAGCCATAAATACTGACTATACTCATGAATAAGTCTAGAAATGTAGGTTAAAAAGTTGACCCCCAAAAAACGAGTCAATATAAGTACTGACTTTAAATAATATATGTATGACACCCTTCACTACATGCCCCCTAAGTTTTACCCCGGACTTATCCACGGACCATGTCAAAATCCATAAGTTTGGCCCCTAAAACCGCCATTGACCATGAAGTCGATTTATAGCTGAGTATATACAGTACTTTTCTGCAAATCCATCATTGGCTCTCCGAAGTTACTATTCTGGCCCTTGGCAATATTTCCCACCACGACCTTTATGACTACTTTCTCTGGCATTCAGGTGTTTTTAGGACTTAATTTTTACATTTTCATGTCCTCCGCATGTCAACATGTTGGACCCCGTCAAGCCTTCAAAGGCTCAGGGAGTTCAAAGCCTGAACCTGGCGTTGTGTCTCTCGAACTGAATGTTTGGCATCCGCTGCCATTCTTTTCATTAGCGTTCACATTCATCATGGGAGAAGAAGAAGCACAGAGAGAGAGAGAGAGAGGTATATACTTCAAGGTGCCTTCGTTTGAAAAGAAAATATGGACAGACACCAATAACACGGGAGCTGACCTCAGCGTTACTGACTCGAGACCCGGAGCAATGCGGGAGATCAAAAAGAAGAGCCGTAAAAATTGTTCTCCCCCGTCTTCGCAACCTTCTTATTGCTCTGCAATAAACCCGAAGCAAAAATAATAACCAGGTTGGAAAGCTCCAGTTCCTCTGCTGGCATGTTAGTTAACAGGTTGGCGGAGTTTATCCGGATCCAAAACTGTTGTAAAGAGTCACCGGTTTAGGAATAAAACGACACGGTTGAAACGGGTTAGGCTCACAAATAGGTTTTTATCGGTTTTAGACGATGTGATAAGATAGGTTAACCGCAACAAAACTGTTATATGCATCTGTCTATAAAAGAACCTAATACAAATAGGAGAACCCGAATGTAATGTGTAAGAGGTTTCACAAAGATGAGTTTTATTTCAATGCATTTCTGCAGAATGTCAACGAAAAAGGATGTTTGTACAAGAAGATTTCAATTTTTTCCCCTTTATCTTCAGTTTTGGTTTAAGTATTATCAAGTGTTTAAGCTGTAGATGATGATGATGATGATGATGTTCATCAATACTTTTAAAAAGAGTATATAGATAAGCAAATTTATTCATATAGCATGAGCCATTCCAAAAAAAGAAACCAAAACTCGGATACGTTACAAAAATACAACATTGCATCCCAAAGCTAAAATCATCCAAAGACTTTATTCTTACAGGCTGAAAGCAGACTAGACAAACACAAAGATCAGATACATTAAAAGAGTTTTGTCTATGTGGATCCAATACAGTTCAAGACCTAACCCATTATTTACTTCTATGCCCAATTTATGAAGATATAAGTGATGTCTTATTCAAAGAGCTAGGACTTGTATCTAACGGACCTGATTCATATTTGATTAATTTTTTAATTAAGTGACACTGTACAGTACTAGACATTCAAGCTTCTGGTTGGTGATGATGGTATAGAAACCAATGTTTGCCCATCTTCTACATTGACTACTTCACCCGATCTTGGCAATGGTGGCACTAAGGTTGGCAATAATTCAATTCGGTTTGGTAATTCATGGCATCACTTTCCCTCCATTGATTTTCTCTTCTCATACTACACAATAACAGGATCTTAAGCAATATATATATATATTGCACTGGTGTTACTTGTGAATCATAATTCTGATATATCGTTGAATGCAATGGCAATGGTTGCGATGGGAACGATGAGCAAAATTACGACACCTTTAAATTACCATATTATATGCACAGCCTAAATGCATTTATATTTACATCGTTTCCTGTGGCTAAAGTGAAAATTTGGAACAGATTACAAATCCCAGGATTCCATAGCTTTGAGTTATGGTTGTTAAAGGTCCAAAACACACTGCAGAAATAATCCAGTTTGAGACCGCTTTAACTTTCCTGGCTCAGTGCAAGGAAATCCTGGGAACTGTAGTTTTGTGAGACATTCAGCCTTCTCTGTTGGAGAGCTCTGGCGCTACAATAAACTACAATTCCCAGGATTCCCTAGCACTAAGCCAGGGCAGCTAAAGCGGTCTCAAACTGAATTATTTTTGCAGTGTTGTTTTGGACCAAGTCGTGTCAAACTGGACCACTTCTGCAATGCGGATGCAGCCTCAGAGGCATTTTTGCTTGTTCCTCCTTTTGTTTTCTAGGTACTTCCAAAACCGAACTCTTTCTAAATGTGCTGCAACATTTCAACACATTCTCAATAAGCGAAAGCCTGTTTTCCCACACTAGCAAAGCCCAAATTATTTCTAAATTCACTTTGGGACATCCCTGGGACAACTTTTCCCCTCCCTCGAACACGACCAACTTCGACAATTTTCCTTTCATCCATGCAAAACAGGGGATTGTTTATTATCGTTTTGCAGGTTGGAAATTTTGCAATATCCCAGCCATCCCTTCAACCCAGTTTGCCAGCTTCTGCCTGAAAGGGAAAGCTTTGCTCTGTTTGCTGTGATCTTCCTTTGTTTTTTTTGGAGAAAAAGTACCGCAACTCTTCTGACTTCTTTCCAGGGTGTGGTCTGTCCAGAGGATACACAATCCTTTTCGCTTTCTCGGATGTGCGCGTCTTTGTGATCTGAAGATTACCTGTCAAATGCGGAGACCAGTCGCACATCAGGGTAGGAAAAAGTGTTTGATCCAAACTTTAAACTTTCCTGCCTCCCTTTGCCTCTGCCTCTGAGCTTTCTTCACATCTCTCCTCCTTTCTCTCGTGACAGTATCTCAAATATCTTGCTAAAACAACCCTCGGTCATTTGGGGGCTCTCAACATATTGTACTAGTCGAGGAAGGGAACGATCAGAAGAAGCTACATATATACTGTATTTACTCGTGTATAAGTCTAGGGATGGCAGCAGTGGCACCTTTTTGGCGCTTCCCTTCGAAGGGGTGGCAAAAGGAATTGGGTCTGAATTGGAAGGATCCGAATAAGACATCTCTGCACGAAGACAGTAAACTTCATCCTTGAGATCCTTGGTTACGTGGTGCTAAGTTTTATCCTCAACTTAGCCGTGAGTCGTATCAAAATCCATCATTTGGATTCCTTGGATTGGATAAGGAAGAACTTATAGTTCAGTATCTTTGTTGCTACTTGGAAGTTCTCAAAACCCAGGAAAATTTAGCACGCATTTGCAACCCACAAGGAACTACAGTCGGCCCTCCTTATCCACGGATTTTTTAATACACGGATTCAAGCATCCACGGCTTGAAAACATTCCCCGAAAGTATAAATTCCAAATAGCAAACCTTGATTTTCCATTTTATATAAGGGACACCATTTTGCTCTGCCGTTATATTTAATGGGAGTTGAGCATCCACGGATTTTGTTATCCACGGAGCGTCCTGGAACCAAACCCCAGCGGATAAACCAAGGTCCCACTGTATCTTTTTTATGTTACAAATGAATGTTAAATTTCCTGGACTTTGAGGATCTCCCAGTAGCCAAGGCTTGGCAAGATTTGTTCAGAGAAGGTTTGCCATGGCCCACTTCTGAGGTTGAGAGAGTGTGACTTGACCAAGGTCACCCAACGGGTTTTATGGCCGAGCTGGAAACCGAACCGTAGCCTCCGGAGTCATTATTGCTGCTGTGTGCCTTTGAATAATTTCCAGCTTCTATTGAACCTAAGACAAACCTATCCTGGGGTTTCCTTGGCACATTTTTTCAGAGAGGGGGGGTTGCCTTTGCCTTCCCCTGAGGCTGAGAGAGTGTGACCTGGCCAAGGTCAGCCAATGGGTTTCTGTGACTGAGCTGGGAATTGAACCCTGGTCTCTGGAGTCATATTCCAACAACTCACATCATTAAAAATATTAAAATTAAAATGAGATTAAACAATCCAAAAATTAAAACCAGATTAAAAAGGACACCAGAAAGCATGCGCACACATGCTTGCACACTCACAGCAGCACAACAATGAGCCAAATCCAGCCCATTGGTTTAGGTGAAAGAGAGGCCTTATAATATGAATTAAATTTAATTAATATCCTGCTTTTCTCCCAAGGCAGATCGTCCTTTGAGCTAAACAATACAGATGGAGTTGTGTGTCCCCAGCAGGGCTCTGTTGTTGTAAACGTACATTGCGCACCCCTTGCGTTGGCTTGTTGACCTGTCCCGACGTTCTCCGCCCGAAGCCTGGGCTTGTGCGACTTTGTCAAACCATTTGCCGGGTCAGAGGACGGTGTAGGGATAACCCCAGGTTGAAGGATATGAAACCATTACAGGGTGTCTCTCTCTTTCTCCCCAGACCTCCAAGCTATTGTCAAACAAACTAATTTATGGCCTCTTTCTCAAATCTTTGCCTTTTAACCAAACTGTAAATTCACACGTCGGCCATACTTCAAAGCACCTACGATGGACAAAGGTGGCGAAAAGGTGGTGGGCTGCCAAGATCTGCAGATAAGAGGGCCTTTAATAAGGATGCAGCTGGTGCAGCGGCGTTTCTTTTTTTAACGGCAAAAAGGTTGCATGACCCCATTGGGAGGCACCTGTGCAACAACAGAAACAAGTACGGTAAAGTGAGCAAGTGAACACAACAAGGCAGAATGCAACAGAGCGAAGAAGTTGACTCCGAGACCGCTAGTATTATGGTGTCGTGTTAGATCAGTGGTCCCCAAACCTTTAAGAGATTTGGGACTTCAGCTCCCAGAAGCCTCAGCCATGCTGGCCAATAGTCTGGGATTCTGGGAGCTGATGTCCAAAATCCCTTTAAGAGCATAGTTTCGGGACCGCTGTCTTACGATGGTTGATGTTCCTTCCTCCTGTTTCCAGTCCTCCTTCTGAGTCTATACCTGAGCAAGGTAAATATGTGTGCAGCAGCTTGAATGCTAAGAAATACTAAGACCCAAAAGCAGAATCGTTCCTACATTGAGAAAGAAGCCACTTGCAGTCACTGAGTAAAATCGAAAGGACTTGAATATTTAGACCCATGTGTTGGGCTCCATATTAAGTCCAGGAAAGCGAGGCTGTCCTATGACATTCCTAAGGTGGCACATCTGAGTCTGTAAAGGCCTTCCAAAGGACTGTGTCCAACAAAGGACCGAATGCAGGTGTTGGTTTTAGAGGGATCCCTTCACTTGCCCGGCCCTCCGTTTGCCCCCAAGGAAGCAAAGAGGCCAAAATAACTAGGGAAGGGCAACCGGCCGCAGTGAAATCGCCCGCCATAAAGGTCCTTTTCTTTGCATCGCAAACAGCTGGCTGTTGGCTGGGCCATAAAAGGTCACACAATTGGAGAGGAAATGGCTGGGATGGTTTTGGGGGGAAAGTGGGGATGGGGAGAAGACAAAGAAGGAGGGGAGGAGGAAGGCCATATATCTCCACCGTTGGCCAAAGCCTGGCCCTGAGAATCCCTGGAAGAGGAACAATTCAAAGGTATAGCCATGTTAGTCTGTAGAATCCATATGTGGAGAGATCTTGCAGCACCTTTGAGAGTCACTGAAAGAAAGAAATTGGCAGCACAAGACTTTCGTAGACTTTTGTAGACTTCCGTCTACTTCCTCAGATGTATTTGCTGAGTGGAAGAGTCGGAAAGTGACCATGGGGTAGAAAAATGGCCAATGGACCAGATGTAATTCTTCTTTCACCTGTTGTTGTTGTTCTTAATACAGTAGGACCTTGTTATCCGCTGGGGTTTGGTTCCAGGATCTCCCCGGGATAACAAAATCCGTGGATGTTCAAGTCCCATTAAATCTTATAGCAAAGCAAAATGGTGTCCCTTATATCAAATGGCAAAATCAAGGTTTGCTTTTTGGAATTTATACTTTTCTGGAATATTTTCGAGCCGTGGATGAAAAAAAATCCGTGACTAAGGTGGGCTGACTGTAATATTTATTTACAGAGCGCTGCCAAAGTTGCACAGTGCTTTACATAACAGTTTATCACATGAAGGAGATCTGGAGTTTATCCTGTGAATATCCTGGAAAAATCACGTAATTACGTGAAACGATTTCATACGACGTCACACCAAAAAACCGCCATTAGAGTTGTCACAAAGAAGCATTTACGTGCATCTTTTCGCTTTTGGGATTTCAGCGACAACGTGTTTCCGACATAACTTTATTTGCACAACTGCATGTGATAATCATTAATGCAATTATTTGCCATTTTCACTTTATTTGCAGGATGCTTTAAATGCGCTTTAATCTCTCTTTAAGGCCAAAATTAGCCCCAGAGTGATTAAACTCCATTGTAAGGGTCAAAGAAAACAAGGACCAAAAATAATACAAACCTGCCAAGTGTCTTACAATCTAAAACAACATTACATGATTAAAATATTTCTAAAATACTACTAACTGGTATACAATACAGACAAAGTTAGCCATAGTTCAAGACCGTCCAACCCAACCCAACCCATTCCTCTTGGAAACTCTTCCCTCTTCCAAATGCTTCAGTTTCCAAAGGCTTGTGAAGAAGACCCATAAAACGAATGAGTGCTTAAGCGCATAACCCTGAAAGTGCCGAAGCCCCATAAAAACCAGAGGGTTGGATAATTTATTGTTTGTCATCTCCTGGGGATCTGAGCGGATGATATAAATATAATTGAATTTCATTAGGCTTCCATCTCACCAAGCAAGGCCTGTCCTCCGTTTTCTGTTCTCAAGGGTGTTTGGGCAGAGAGGTTGTGAAGCGCATGGACTGTATAGGAAGGCAGAGGGAAAATGCTAATCTTATGTTCTTGGACTCAGTGGCTGAGATCCTACCTTGCGTTTAGGTAGGACCTGTTGGTTCCCCTCCGTTGGAGTAGATCCATGGGATCCATTCTTGAACGATGCATCAATATACAGATGACGTTTTTATATAGCCTTATCAATGCTTAATGAATCCTGCTCAGACACGGGATTTTAAAAGTAGAAAAACCTGCAAATGCGGGAGGTTTTTCAGATGCGTTTGCACCAAACAATGAAAATAAAGCAAACAGAAAGTGGACTAAAGCATTATGTTTTTACTTTTGGGAAGTTCCCAAAAGTAAAAAAGATGACGTTTTTGTCCACTTTCCATTCGCATGGGCATCGCTCTCCAAATTAAAACTCAAACGAGCAGGGACGAAATTCGAACCAGATCAAAATAATGCTCTACAACGAAGAGCGTTTTTCAATACCAATACAACATTTTCAATACCGGACAGGTATATGTTAACAGAACTATCAATTCTGCTCTTGGATGACAAGTTGGCAACCTTAAAATATAATGGATAAACTGCCTTTAAAAAGTATATCTGAAAGTACCAATATCCCATACGTCTCCATATTTTACCTTTAGGCACTTTTGTTTATCCTGTGGGAGAGACAAGGTTAAAATAATAATTATTATTAATTTCCAAAGATGTTACCATTCTCTCTGGATTGGGAATTTTTTATAGTTGCAACCTTACAGATCTTACACCATGTCTGGAATAAATAAGGGCTGCGGAAGATGCATAAATGGATGTTTCCCCACCACACCAAAAGATTTGCAAAGGACCTATATATTTCCTTGGCAAATCCCACTTTGGAGAAGTATAGAAGTATAAATGCACAGAATAAAAATGAGTACAGTAGTCTAGTGGCAATATAGTAGTATAAATGCACAGAATGAAACTAGTACAGTGGGCCCGTGTTGTCCACTGGGGTTTGGTTCCAGGGCTCTCCGTGGATAACAAAATCCGTGGATGCTCAAGTCCCATTCAATATAATGGCAGAAGAAAATGGTGACTTGTTTATCTCGGATCGGCCTTTTTAGTCATCAATGCGCTTGCAGTAAGCGTGGGATGAGTCCTTCCTGAATCTTCGTTAGCAAAGAGAGAAATATATAAAATGGAAAATCAAGGTTTGCTATTTGGAATTTATACTTTTGGGGAATATTTTCAAGCCGTGGATGCGTGAATCCGTGGATAGAAAATCCGTGGATAAGGAGAGCCAACTGTAGTACAGTAGTAATATCGTCGTACAAATGCATAGAATAAAATTAGTGGTATAGTAGCAACAAAGTAGTATACATGCACAGGATAAAATGATTGGTATAATAGTAACATAGTAGTACAAGCGCACAGAATAAAATGATCTCAGAGTGCACTGAGAACAAAAACCAACAGCTAAGAAGAGCACGGTGCGCTTTCTCCAAGTGGTGCCTTGAGAAGACAATGGCCAAGAAGAAGATCTCCCTGTGAAGGGTCTGCCTGCACCTTCCTCTCCTTAGCACTTTCCTCTGCAAAGTAGGCCGGGAAGTGAAGCTGTGCCCCCCACGGCGCCAGAGAAAGAGGGTCTCTTTCGGAGAGAGGGCCCCCCCTTCGAAACAGCTGGGATCTCCATGCCACCAACAGCTCTAATACCAGGCTGATTAACAAGCCAATGCATCATTGCTCCCTCCACTCTGGGCCTGTTAGCTTCCCAAGCAGAAAGAAAGCAAAGGAGGGAGAGGAAGACGGAGAGGTTGCACTTCAAGAGCCCCACAAATCACAGGCTAACATGATCTTCAAAGGGGGGTGGAAAAAAAGAGGGATTTAGGAAAAAGAGGAGGGGGAGAGAGGGAAGGTGGAAGAAAGAGGGGGGGACACGACCGCTTAAAGTGATTTATGGCTCCCCCTTCCAGAGGCAAACCAAGGGAGGACAAAGTTTGATGCACCTGGGTTATTATGCAGCGGCCAAAGACATTCAGATGTACAAGGGGAAGATTAGGAGGATGGGCTGGGGCTCTGCTTATTTATTTATTTAAAGAGGCTGCAAGTGGGATTACATCCCCACCTCGGTCTCCAGCAAGGAATGAAAGAGATCAGGAGAAAAGAAAAGAAAAGAGGAGATTCTTGTGTGTTTAAAGTGCTAATTGAGAACCAGAACCTTCCACTCCATCCAATTCTTGCACCCCTGAAACCTTCCCTTTGTCCCACTTTGCACACCAAAGGCCTCGGTTTCATGTCTATATAAATTCAGCCCAGGCGATGAGGAAATCGGAATAAAGAGTTTCAATGGATCAAGCATTGATCAGAATGGTGACTGCGGCCAAGACGTCAGAAGAAGACTAGGAATGGGAAGGGCATTGAGGGAAGAAGATCCTAAAGAGTAAAGACCATACATAAAACTGAGCACTAAAGTTAGACTCGTCCAAGCCACCGTGTTTCCCGTCATCCTAGACCCAGCTACTGTATATACTCATTCATAAGTCTAGAAATTTTAGGCAAAAAGATTGACCCTAAAAACCTGAGTCAACTTATCCATGGATAAGTAATAAAAAAGGAACCATTGTCCATTGAAAAGCTAATAGCATAATATGTCCTGGAAGCGCTGGCCTCCCCTGTCCTCTTTCCTCCATCCATCCTTTAGTGTGATCACAACAAGTTGCTCGAATTTTGCGAGTTCTTGGGCATTGCTTTCCCTTGCTTCTTTAAATCCTTTGTTCATTAGATCCTTTTACCCTTGACTTATCCGTGGGTCCTATCCAAAATCCATAATGTTGGCCCCCAAACCTGCCCTTGACGTAAACATGAGGTCGACTTATGCTCAAGTTTATATCTTAATTTAATGGCAATACTGCATCCGTGCGATTGACTTATGGATATCTGAATGACTGGATCTCCCATTATGTGTCTCCCTGAGTTTTCAGTTTCTTACTGGAGCGCTTTCTCTTGGTCCCACCACCATCGCAGGGACGTGTTATATTGCTATATCGTTGTATTTTTATCTTTATTGTAAGCCGCCTCGATCCAGATGGAGAGCTGGGATATACATAAACTATTATTATCATTATTATTTGGTGAGGATACGGGAGACAGGGCCTTTTCGGTGGCTCTTCCAAGACTCTGGAATTCTTTCCCATGAGAGCTAAGTTGGTCTATTCTCCGCTCTCCTTCCACCTGCAAACCAGGTCCAGACCTTTAAAACAACTATCAAAGGTACTGATAATATATTTTGGAGGTGGAATCTGCACCATGGAGAACTTTATAGCAATTTAGTTGCCCGTTGATGTGGAGAAGATGCTCGTTGCCACAGAGAGAGGAAAGGAAGGAATGACTGGGATTAAAGTTGGACTCAGGTCACTTCAGTGACCTTTATTGGCAAGAATGACACATCGACTCATCTTGTCTTGAGAATTGTATATTTTTAGTGGCTAACTTGCTGGTGACATTCATTCCAAGCAGCAGGCAAGACCTGCTCCCAAAGTGCGGGTTGCATTTCTTGGAAGGGAACAGCAAATGCTTAGGCAATGGGCTTGAAGCAGAAGGAGCTTTCTAAAGGTTTTGGAAAGCTCTGATGTGCCAAGCAGATGTCAACCCTCACCTCAAGCCCATTGCCTAACACGTTTGCTGTTCCTCTCCGATAAATGCATCCCGTGTTAAAAGTTGGCTGCCAGACTTAAGACTCAACTTGAGACTTGACTTGAAAGTAACTTGCAAGGACTTGAGACTCAGCTTGAGACTTGACTTGAAAGTAACTTGCAAGGACTTGAGACTTGACTTGAAAGTAACTTGCAAGGACCTGAGACTCAACTTGAGACTTGAAGGTTGAGAGACTTGAGACTTGGACTAAAAGGCTTGTATACATCACTGGGTGTCTCCTCTCTCAGTGGGGGGGGGGGGGAGTTCCCAGAATTCCATAGCATTGACCCACAGCAGTTAAAGAGGTATCAACCTGGATTATTTCTGCAGCGCAGATGCAGCTGGAGGGAGAGAAAGAGAAAATGAAAGATAAGAGATAAGAGAAAGATAAGAGAAAGATAAGAGAGTAAATGAGAGGAAGAAGAAGAGAAAGCGAGATGAAAGAGAGAAAATGATGGGAGAAGGGGAAAGAGAGAAAGAGACAGAGACAGAATGAAAGAGAAAGAGAGAGTGAGAAAGTGAAAGGGAGGGAGGATGGATGGATCCCATTTCCACATATTTCAGCATTTCTTCTTTGCAAATCCTGGCTCTCCTTTTGCAACTGTTCCTCCCAATGTCCAGGACAGCATTTTCTGGAGGAATAAAAAAAATGCCATCTGCTAACCATTGCTCCCAGTCGTTCCATTTCCACCTCGTGATGGGTTTCAATGGCCATGCGATTGTTATTTTTGCTAAAATTATTTTTATTTCTATTTTTCCCCCCCTGCCAGCTCCCACCTCCTTTTCCCCGAGAAAAGTTGGGTTTTCTGAAGTCATCCGGGTGCCATTGATGTGCAAATTTTGACACAATTTTCTGCGCCATTGATCTGGTGTGTCTCTCCGCAGATGAATCGCTGTGACTACCTTGCTGAGGTTCTACCTTGGGGGGCAACACAGGAGGAGAAGCAACAGAAACCGGGAGATCAAGACACAAATGCAAGCCGAGCCCCAGAAGCATTTCGTTCCACGATGTACCCGGTGCCTCCATTAATTTTCAGCCTGGCTGATATTGTCGGCGGCGTCAATCGTATGGGGCATTAAAGAAAGAAACAGGCCCCGTAGATAAGTCAAAAACCAGAGAATGGACTTAGGAGGGTTGTACATCTTCAGCTATTTCATCCTCTTCCGTTTGTATGGGGATCAATAATGGTAATTTTCCCCTCTATGGGAAAAAATGAACACCTCTCCATAAAGTCTTCTCCGTATTAAACATCCTATATAATGTAACAAGGGAATTATTCCATGTAAAGAAACATGCAAGGATGCTTTTCCCCTGCAAGAACTTGTCTTTGGTAGAGAGAGAGAAAAAGTTGTCCTACACAGCAAAACTGTTTTCGGCACAGCAAACAGGTTTTTCGCGCCAAAATTGTGTGTTTTTTCCTTTGCAGAATAATCCCTCCACAATAATTTGGAGATGTACAAATACCAGGAGAAAATTGAGCAGGATTCTAGTTCGTCTGTTCTTCTTCCCAACAAGGTTCATGACTGTCAGGAATACCATTTTTCTAGTAGGAATGAAGAATATTGAATAATCTTCCCATCCCTACTGTTTAGAGAGAGAGAGAGAGAGATGGATAGATAAATGGATGGATGGATGGATGGATGGATGGATGGATAGAGGAATGGATAGATGGATGGGTGGATAGAGGGATGGATGGATATATAAAGGGATGGATGGATAGATAGATAGATAGATAGATAGGTGGATGGATGGATAGATAGATAGATAGATAGATAGACAGACAGGTGAGAGATATTATAAATCCGATGCCAAATGCAAACTGCATCGATTGTGGTCGAAGCAAGTGTAAACCTTACAAAAATAAACTGGTTCCAAACTGGTTTATTTTCATAGTGTGAATGGCCCCTAGTTGGGATAGGATCCATCCAATCGCTTCCCTTTGCGTCATCCTTTGAACAACGACAATCGTTTAACAGGAAGCCACCAATGATGCTGATACGGCTGCTCCTTATTAATGCGCCATTGTAAGCGTGCATAATAAAGCTTCGCAAAACAAACACGACAAGTTCCTGCCCCAGAGATGGTTATTAATTATTAAAGCTTTTGTCCTCACACAGGAGTGAGCTTTTCTAATTAGAAAAACAACAATAGACCCCCTCGGTATTAGCAATATTGAAGGATGAAGTCTGGTTCTGGATCCTGCAGTTCAAGAAGGATATTTCCAAACCGGGACGGGTCCAGAGAAGGGCAACCGAGATGACGAAAGGTCTGGGAACCAAGTCTTATCAGGAATGACTTTCCCAGAAGCTGGGGATGTTTAGCTTGGAGAAGAAAAGACTGTCAAGTGGCACGATGGCCATGTGTAAATATTGGAAGGGTTGTAAAGTCGAAGGCTTTCATGGCCAGCATCCATAGCTTTTTGTGGATTTTTCGGGCTATGTGGCCATGTTCTAGAAGACTTTATTCCTGATGTTTCACCAGCATCTGTGGCTGGCATCTTCATCTTCTCTGAAGATGCCAGCCACAGATGCTGACGAAACGTCAGGAATAAACTCTTCTAGAACATGGCCACATAATCTGAAAAATGCACAACAAACATTGCAAGGGTTACCACGCAGAAGATGGAGCAAGTTTGTTTTCTGCTGCTCCAGGGAATAGGACATGAAGCAGCGGATGCAAACTCCAGGAAAAGAGATAAATAAGGAAGAACTTCCTGATGTTAAAAGCTGTTCAGCAGTGGACTTTCCATCTTTGGAGACCTTTACACAAACCTTGGACGGCCGTCTTTCAGGGGTGCTTTAGTTATGCATCTCTCCATGGCAGAATAGGGTTGGAATAGATGTCCCTTGGGATCCCTCCTTTCTAATGTTTAGATGGATTCTCTTTCCTTGTCAATCTTGAATCCATAGGATCATGTTCTAGTCTCTGGAGCAGCAGAAAAAAGGTTTGCTCTATCTTCTCCATGAGATCCCTTCTGATATTTAAAGACGGCAACCGTGTCTCCTTTTAACCTTCTCTTCTCCAGGTTAAACATACCCCAGCTCCATGAAGATGTATTTACTGTTTTGGAACAAAACCCCAACTGATACCAATTACTGTTTTGGAACAAAATCCCAATGGATACCAAGGGCCTACTGAATTTTAAAGTTGTTGGAATGGCTTCATTGATTGTATCCCTTAGTTTTCCATATAACAGATGGGATATGAAAATTTAAGACTAAGAAAAAGTATATAGTGAAGGCAATAAGTTATCTCTCAGAAGGTATTGCTATCTCTCAGAAGGTATTGCTCCATCTCTGTCGCCTTAAAAAACGAATCCAGCATATATTTGGAATGATGCCCATGGTCATGCAAGAAATGTGCAGAAGAAAAGTTGCGCCGTAGTATCAAAACCCCGCTTTGAAATGACAAAGAAGCAATCTGAAGACCAAGGAGCCCGAATCTGGGGGAAATGTAACTTTGAAAAAACCCGAACCCAACTCCTCGAATCCGTCCTGATCCTAATGCAAAATTAAAATATGAGATTCAGTTAAAAGTTGGGAGATAGGTGGCGGGATGAATAATATATGCAAGCACAATGGAGAGTTCCGTTTTATGCATACAAGGGGAATAATTAACCGAACTGGAAACATGTAAATTGAAGGCTTAAAAGCATTTCCAAAACAGCCCATTCAATTTTCAGTTACACACGTAGACCGTCGTTGCGTTGGAATAATTAGCGGGGTTTTTCCCCCCCCCCTCTTTTCTTTTATTGGAAACACAAAAGATTTATTTATTTTGAACAGGAGCATTAAATATGATACTAATTACTGGTTATTTTACTTTGCACCCAGGGAAAAGGGAGATGAATATTCATGGGTTTCCTAAAGCTACTAAGCCCCAGCAGACTGGATTGAGAGAGAGAGAGAGAGAGAGCGAAGTATGGAGAAGGATCTCTATGAAGCCTGACTTACCCTACAAATCACAAAAGGCATCTTATTTTGTTGGGTGATTAAATGAATTGCAAGCGATGACAGACCCCAGAAACAGACAGACCGGGAGGGCTTTATTTCATGTTCTTCTCCTTTTGCTCGGCATCCCGCTCTCCAAAGGTAGCTCTTCTTACATAATCCCTGCAGGAAGGATTTTTTGATTGGGATCTTTCCAAGGGAACGGGAAAACGGCTCGACTCTAGCCGTAAACGTCAAATTTCAGTGTATTTCCTGAAGACAAGGAGGAAGAAAAATATGAAATAAAATTCAGAGTCTGATTCAGGTGGACTAGCTCACATTCCAGCAACAGGCAAACAATAATCTTTATCTCTTCCCATAAACATCAAAGGTCAGGCATGAAGGTAATGCAGTGTTTCTTGTCCATCGTATTTCTACCAAATTCCAGTTGTAAAAAGGTGGTATATCCCAAGCGTTGCACATTTTATTTTGAAGTCCTGGGTGAGTCACACACTCTCAGCCTCAAAGGGAGGCAATGGCAAAAAATATCAGATTTGGTTGAACTTGGAAGTTAGGTGAAGGAATGAATAGTGTGTGCAAGCACAATGCACAATCTTGAACAAAACCAATGTTACCAAGAAAACCCCAAAACAGGATGATGAACCTGATTTTGATCCTGATCTTGATCCTGCTTTCCCCAAAAAATGGGGACTCAGGTTGCGCTTACAATTGAAAAGAGCTCGACAATTAAAAAATACGCAACATAAAGTTGCCATAAGTTGGAAAGGACTTGAAGACGCACAACAATAACTATACCTTTCAACAACAAGTCTTCTTTTTTTGTGGGTTTTTCAGACTATGTGGTTATGTTCTAGAAGAGCTTATTCCTGACAAAACCCGTTGTTGTTGTTGTTGTTGTTGTTGTGTGTGTGCTTTCAAGTCTTTTCTGATTATGGCAACCCTAATAGTGAACCCATCATGGGCTTGTCTTGACACGATTTGTTTAGAGGAGGTTTGCCATTGCCTTCCCCTGAGGCTGAGAAAGTGTGACTTGTTCAGGGTCACCCAGTGGGTTTAAATGGCTTCCAAAGTCATAGTCCAACACTCAAAATGGTAAAACGTTATCTTATGGCAGCTAAAGCGGTGTCAAACGGCACTATTTCTGCAGTACAGATGCAACCTGAGTTTTATCCCAAAGTTTTATCGGTGCTATCCAAGGCACTGAACCTATTGGGGTGAATTATATCCTTTCAGTTCTTGAAAGATTTGGAAAGATGTGTTTTTAGAGGATATAATACTAAATGCGAATTATTTGACGGAGCAAAACAGTGCAGGGGATAACGGGAGAAAGCAATGATTTAAAATGTTACTCTTCCTCCCCTAAAAAAACTGTTGTGGAAGACTGAGAATATTTCAACCATATATATATATATAATCCATTACAGCACATTAAACTTATTTTGAGCTTTGTTGCAGAAAGAAAGAAAGAAAGAAAGAAAGAACCAATTTGCGTTGATCAGCAAAATAAAATCTGATAAAATCAGCAAAAGCCCAATTAAAATGTGAAAAATGTCACCCGCAGAAGCCGTTCCACCGAAGTCACAATTTACAAAGACAGAAGAGAATTTAGGGTTTGTTTTCCTATCGACTGACATCCCACCGTAAATCGGCAACAGGGTTTTGTTGTGTTGCCTTGTTGTTGTTTTTGTTGTTTGTGGGTGCTTTTTTCTTTGCAGGGAATACATTAATCTTGTTGCATGTTGTGTGCCTTCAGGTCCTTCCGAACTTATGGCAACCCTAAGGCAAACCTGTCGCAGGGTTTTCTTGGCAAGATTTGTTTGGAGGAGGTTTGTCCTTGCTTTCTTCTGAGGCTGAGAGAGTGTGACTTGCCCAAGGTCACCCAGTGGGTTTGCATGGCTGAGAAGGGAGGATTCGAACCCTGGTCTCCAGAGTCCTCACCTACTAACTAACTAACCAGGCCTAAATATCCCAAAGGCACCCAATCCCATCTGATCTTGGAAGATAACCAGGGTTAGCCATGGTCAATGCTTGGATGGGAGACCGCTAAGGAATCCCAAGAGCTGTGGGATCTGTTTCAGAGGAAGGAATTGGCCAAACCAGCTAAGGCGAACCTATCATGGGGTTTTCCTGGCAAGCTTGGATGACAGAATTGGGGGCATAGTTATCAAATTTGCAGACGACACCAAATTAGGAGGAGCAGCTAATACTCCAGAGGACAGGATCAAAATTCAAAATGACCTGAATAGACTAGAAAGCTGGGCCAATGCTAACAAGATGAAATTCAACACGGAGAAATGTAAGGTACTACACTTAGGACGCAAAAATGAAATGCACAGATATAAGATGGGGGATACAAGACCACATGTGAAAGGGATCTAGGAGTCCAAGTAGACCATAAGTTGAACATGAGTCAACAGTGCGATGCTGCAGCTAAAAAGGCCAATGCGATTCTAGGCTGCATCAATAGAAGTATAGCGTCTCGATCAAGAGAAGTAATAGTGCCACTGTGTTCTGCATTGGTCAGGCCCCACCTGGAATAATCCTGTGTCCAGTTCTGGGCACCACAATTCAAAAAGGATGTGGAAACTGGAGCGGGTCCAAAGGAGGGCGACTAAAATGGTGAAGGGTCTGGAAACTATGAATCCCTATGAGGAACGCCTTAGGGAACTGGGGATGTTTAGCCTGGAGAAGAGGTGGTTAAGAGGAGATATGATAGCCCTGTTTAAATATTTGAAGGGATGTCATATTGAAGAGGGAGCAAGCTTGTTTTCTGCTGCTCCAGAGAACAGGACCCGGAACAATGGATACAGACTACAGGAAAAGAAATTTCCATTTTAACATTAGGAGGACCTTCTTGATAGTAAGAGATGTTTGATAGTGGAAGGTGCTGCCTTGGAGAGTGATGGGATCTCCTTCTTTGGAGGTCTTTAAACAGAGGCTGGATGGCCATCTGTCAAGGATGCTTTGATTAGGATTTCCTGCATGGCAGAATGGGGTTGGGCTGGATGGCCCTTGTAGTCTCTTCCAACTCTACGATTCTATGATTCTAGCTTTTTCAGCAGGGGTTTGCCATTGCCATCCTCTGAGGCTGAGTGTGACTTGGCCATCTTTCCGGGCTGCTTTAGTTGTGTATTCCTGCATGGCAGAATCGGGTTGCCTTTGATGGCTCCTTGGGTTCCCTTCCAGCTCTATGACTCCAAAACCTACTAGCTAAAACATTAGTTTAGTAAAACTGTGAAAATAAAATAAAACCGCTCAGGAGAAACCCGTAGTTCCAGAGCGGCAGATGAATGACTAGTTGCAAATGGTGTGAGATTTGAATGCCTTTTCCACTCGAGTTGAATGTATCGGGCAGCACACTCCAATAATTAAAAAAGTGCTGGAAATAAGCAATGCTCGGTATTAATGGGAGTCGTATATTCATCCTCTCGCGCCCATTATTTTTAAATTATAGATCCTCAACATGAAAAAGTGCATCAAAGTGAAGCGCGGATGCAAATTTGCTGCTAAATGGGATCATTTAGAGATTCAAACAGATGCAGCTGCCAAATTCAAAAAGTCAAAAAGTATACTTGACTCAGTAAATGGTCTCGAATCTCAGCCCACCCTCCTCCATATCTGATCCTTCTGTGATGTTATGATCATAGCATTAAGACAAAAGGTTCCCAAACTTTGGTCCTCCGGATGTATTGGACTTCAGCTCCCAGAAGCACTAGCCAGCTAGGCCAACATCAAGGTATTCTGGGAGCTGGAGTCCAAAACATCTGGAGGATAAAAGTTTGGGAACCGCTAATTTAGAGCAATGCATCCCAAACTTTGGTCCTCCAAGTGCTTGCACTTAATCTCACAGAAATCTTAGCCCAATGATTCCTAAACTTTGGTCCTCCAGTGTTTTGGACTTCCATTCCCAGAAGCCTTAGCCAGCTTGGCCAACATCAAGGTATTTTGGGAGCTGAAGTCCAAAACGTCTGGAGAACGAATGTTTTGGAACCACTGATCTAGAGCAATAGTTCCCAAACTTTGGTCCTCCAGATGTTTTGGACTTCTGCTCCCAAAATTCTTGACTGTTGGCCAAGCTGGGTAAGGCTTCTAGGAGCCAAAGTCCAAAACACCAGGAAGACCGAAGTTTGGGAATCCCTGACTACAGTTGTACCTTGCTTGCATCATGTGCTGAACACCTGAAGACACTTTTGAATGGACAACCAAATGTGCAATGAAACACACAACCAATTTTGCAGTTCAATGCCCAGCCCAATGTGCCTTGGCAGATGCAAGGGCACTTCTTCACCTTTGAACTAAATCCAGATATTCTTCATCTGACCAAAAATGCCTCTCTGCTTCTGTTGGGGAGCTTATACAACTGGACAGGTCTGGACACCCCTTTTAGGGCTTGGAAACCACTGTGGCGGGTGCATGGATTGATGAAAAATCAAACACAAAGAATAAGTGGCAGGAAATCCATTTCTGGTTCTCCAATAAAATGGGTCTTTTCAGATGTTCGATACTACAGGGAAACTTTGCAATCTATTGGACAAGTAAATCGTTGCACCTGGAGGAGTCCAGGTACAGCAAATCACCCTCTTGTTTTGTCCAGAAATGGTCGGTTTGTTGATGCTGAGGTCAAGGTGACCACCAAACATCCAACTTTTCCAGGATGTGTCCTCCATTTCAACCTTCTGTCCAGGAGGAATTCCAAAATGTCCTCCATTTTGAGCATGACGAAGAAGCATGGAATTGCAATTATATACATTATTTTAGCTTCTATTTGGGCACGGTGTCCATTCTTCTTGAATGTCCCGCCTTCTGCAGTGCCATGGCCTCCTTTGTGGTTAGGACATTGGGACAACTTGGTTGAGGGCCATATAAATTCCCTGGAAAGGGGGTACCTACAGCCCTAGAGTTGCACTTTTTCACCTTTCCTATAAAGGGACATCCATCCATCCATCCTCATCCTCATCCTTGGTCAGTGTGAAATAAAGGCCAGATGAACCTCAGATGAATGGTGAGCACACAGTGGTCTTGAATGTCCTACCTTTTGTGGTGCTTTGGCCACCTTTGTGATTAGGGCATCAGGATAACCTGGTTTGAGGGCCATATAAATTTCCTGGATTTGGCACAAACAGCCCTGGGTTGCACCTTTTCATCGTTCCTATAAGGGAACTTCCTTCCTTCCTTCCTTCCTTCCTTCCTTCCTCATTCTTGGTCTTCCCTTTCATTTCTGTGTGAAATAAAGGCCAGATGAACCTCAACTGTGAGGTAAGCATACAAGAATGGGACACACAAATACATGTGTATGTTTCCCTTGTGCACAAAGTTGAACTTTTTGGACCATTGTGAAATGGACCTATTCAGTTCATAGCTGCGTTAGCCAATTTCTAAGAACCAGGGTGGCATAGTGGTTTGAGTACTGGACTACAACTTTGGAGACCAGGGTTGTGTATTTCTGTAGGGGATCCTATGGTCATACAACACCATCCACATTTGGGCCAATACGCCTGGAGAGAGCCAACTTTGCTGTCGGTTGTGATTTCCTAATAGTTTTGCCTCCCTAAAAGGTCAACAGGACTCTGACCTTGGCGAGTTAACTAAGCAAGAAAAGGCAATCATGTGTACAAGGATGTCTCCTACCCCACAAATTATGATAAAATATATCTCCGCCCAGGAAAAAAATAGCCGTACGTCTTCCGTGACACCCTCTGTGCTCTGTTTAAGGCTCTGGATAGGACAGCAATCCATTTTGCACTAAAATGTTTTATGGTTATCATAAAGCATGATGTCTTCAGAGACTGAAAGGTGATGGTTTTACGGACACTTGCTCCTTGTTGCATTATCTTTGCAGCGGAGAAATTATCCCAGTTTTTTTTTTCCCTTTTCTTTATTCCTCCCTCCTTTCTTTTTTTCCATTTTTTAATAAATAATCTCCTCCCCAGTGCTTCTGGTTGAAGGAGGTGGGCACGCGCTCGCCGATCGGTTTGATAAAAGCAAGCTTGACGTTAAACAAAGGCTACAAGGAACATATTTCTAAGACCAAAGAGATGCGCCATGAATGATCAGACTGCTAATTAGTGAAATAAATAATAATAATTGCCTGTCCCTCCTCGTTAGAGAGGCGGAGAGTCAAACGAAGACCCCCGAGCAGAGTTCTAGCTCCCTTTTGATATGAAAAATTGGACCTTCTTAATTACCTTCCCTTTGCTCTTAGGTGGGGGGGGGGAACCCATCTTCTGTCGCACCCACAGCCCCCCAAAAAAGCACAACTGGGCAAAAGAAGAGAGGACAGGCCGTTAAAATTTTCATGGAGGTGTACAAGTCTACAAAGTACAAGTTAAGACAAGATTTCTGCAGGCATCTTGCACATGTTCGTAAACTCTCCTGCAGAATCCCTTGGATATTTTTTTGTCTGATGCACAACTATTGTATTCAGTTCAAGGCTGTGGAGGCGAAGCTGCCCGTGCATTGTTTTTTGTGGGTTTTTCGGGCTCTGTGGCCACGTTCTAGAAGAGTTTATTCCTGACGTTTTTCACCAGCATCTGTGGCTTTGGCATCTTCAGAGAATGCTGGCATGGAAGAGAGTGGGGTATATATGCTGTTAGTTGAGAGTAAGCGATTCACATATTACTTGTCATTCAACAGCAGAACAATACACAGATTAACACGTAAATCGCTTCCTCTCATTCAACAGTATATATATATATACCCCACTCTCTTCCATGCCAGCATTTCTCTGAAGATGCCAGCCACAGATGCTGGCGAAACGTCAGGAATAAACTCTTCTAGAACATGACCACAGAGCCCCCCCAAAAACCCATTAAAAACTATGGATGCCGTCCATGAAAGCCTTCGGCTACTTCACATTGTCCATGCATTGCTGTTGCATTTAGTTGTACACTGAGCATGCACAGCCATGCATATTTAGCGTAGATGCAAATTGTGCATGCAGGTCGCATTGGGCTGAGCATTGGGTTGCAAAATCAGCTGGACATTTTTTGTTTGGTGCACGATGACTTTATCCATTTCGAGCCTGTGGAAGCAGAGCTGCCCATGCATTGCTGTTGTGCATAACGGTGAATGTTAGCATGGATGCTCATAGTGCATGCCAATCAGTGTGCACACTGGGCTGTGCATTGGGTTGTGCAATACCACAGCTCACAACAAGGAGTTGTTGCACAAGTGCTGCATACTTGTTGGTGTAAATCCCATCTCCCTGAAGTAAGATCTTCCAGGAGTGTAGCTCTGGGGTGTACAAAATGAACGCTTGTTGTTGTTGTTGTTGTTGTTGATGCCTTCAAGTCATTTCCATTCCCAGTTTCCCAACATTTAGACACATCTAATTTAGCGGCCGTTAACAAGAAAGGCAATGAATTTTCTGTGTTTCAACTTGGATTTATCATTAATGTCTTGTGACGATAAATGTAGAGCAAGGTCACAGGGTTTTCTTGGCATGAATTGTTCAGAGAGGGTTTGCTTTTGCCTTTCTCTGAGGCTGAGAGAGCGTGACTCAGCCGAGGTCATTCATGGCTCAACAATGATCCAAACCTTGATCTCCAGAGTTGCAGACCAATGTTCAAACCACTACACCAACCTGGCTATGGGAACTCTGCTTACACAACCAAGAACTGAACACCGTCCATTGCACAATGGTCCAAAAAAGTGCAACTGTGTACAGAAGGGAAACATACACACACACACACACACTTTGCTGCACAGTTGAGGTTCATCTGGCTTTTATTGCACACTGAAATGAAATGGAAGACCAAGAAGAAGGAAGGAAGGAAGGAAGGAAGGAAGGAAGGAAGGAAGGAGAAGAAGGTAAAGGTGAAAGGGAAAAGGGAAGGAAGGAAGGAAGGAAGGAAGGAAGGAAGGAGAAGAAGAAGGTAAAGGTGAAAGGTAAAAGGGAAGGAAGGAAGGAAGGAAGGAAGGAAGGAAGGAAGGAAGGAGAGAGAAGAAGGTAACGGTGAAAGGGAAAAGGGAAAAGGGAAGGAAGGAAGGAAGACAATAAGAATGGAAATGGAAGGTGGCAAAGACCTCAATTTTAGGAAATCTCATTAGAAAAGCATTGGTATTCTCCCCCCCCCCCCTCTGTTTTGTTTGTGCCGATTAGTCTGTGGCTGCTTTATGGAAGGCTATAAATCGAGCTGAATGAGGCTTGTAGGCCTTTCTCCTGGATAATTCCTTCTCCCCGGTTGGACTTTTTCAGGAAAGGAGGCCTAATGAGTCCTAGTCCTCCCGGATAATCGCAAGAGAGCTCATTAGCTTTTGATTTGATTTGATTTTTGGTCAGATTTGTGCCTACTGTCTGCCCTCAATATGCCTGCATTGTAGTTTGTGTTCAATATATTATGGATACATATATATATATATATATATATATATATGGAGAATAGCTCAGGTTTTAAGTATAGTCTGGAGAAATGTTGAAGCTCTGGCTTCTTTGGGGCACAGCAGGATTTGAACCAGGATCTCGGAGGGTTTCGGCCTCATCCTTTTCTACTGAAGCCATTTGGAAAATGTCAACGCGTTCTAGGCTGCATCTGCACTGCAGAAATAATCCAGTTTGACACCGCTCAAACTGCCGTGGCTCAATGCTATGGGATTCTGGGAATTGTAGCTCGGTGAGATGTTGAGCCTTCTCTGTCAAAGAGCTCTGGGGCCACAACAGAATCCCATAGCATTGAGCTAAATTTGGGAGTTAAAGTGGCGTCAAAGTGCATTAATTTTGCAGTTCAGATGCAGCCAGGCTTTAGCACCATGGACAATTCCTATGAAGTCTGGAGTCTGTTTTGTGTCCAAATTTTCGTATGTTCCTCTTTGGTGCTGAACCTATTGGGGCAGGGATAGAGTTCAACACATGATGATGATGATGATGATGATGATGATGATGATGATGATGATTTATAACACCCTTTTCACCAATTCATGGAACATTAGAATATAGACAATCAAAACCAAATGCTAAAACATGGCAATACAAAATGGTAAGATGCGAAATTACTAAAACAATGCGCTAGGAACAAAATCTGCATCGGTCGCTACCCATCTTTGGCACCTGTTCAGCACCTTAATCCAGTGAATCGAAGAGGAAAGTCTTCAAACCTTTATGAAAATGGATAAAAATCTTCCTCCCGCTGGAGGTGCAAAGGACCTGTGACCATCTCTTTTCAAGTTTGGACTAAAAGCCAAAGCGGATTCACCACCGCAGCCCCCGTTTCCTGCAAGAGACTTCTCAGCTTTGCATGGCTTCAGGGTTTCCGGGCCAGTCATTAATCACTTGGATTTTGTTCAAAGGAGCACTTGATTTTGACAAAACCTCTTCATTTGAATGATGGCCTTGTGCTCTTCGGTGCGCCGTGCATTATTCTCAATGTAATATTATTATTCTTTTTTTTAAGGATGTGAAAGACAAAAGAGACGTAGCACCCAATAATTCCTATATATAAATATATATATATGGGGAAAATCTAGCAAGCTTCTAGCCTAGACAAACACAGTACTCTCCGTCTGGCCTTTAAGGTATGGGTTCCACTTCATGGGGTCATATATTACCCCCCCTTTAAAAATAAATAAATAATAAAATAATAAAATAATCGTAATAAATTTGCTACCTTAAAATGCCGGGTCTCCTTTGCCGGATAAAAAGGAAAACAAATATGTCAGGGTAATGATGCCCAACTTCTCCGTCATTGGGGGGGGGGGTTGGGGGGTGGGAGAGACGCAGTTTATTAATACCTTATTGCTACAAGCCAGATCTTATTATCATCTTGGGTCATTTAGAATCTTATTAGGTATTCTGATGGTGGATGAGTAATCCTGTGATAAATTCTTTGCTGTGTCCTTCACAGTTGTCATAGCAGAATCATAAACAGCATCTATAACAATCTAGCCTGGGGGTTTTGAAGGAAGGGGGGGTCGCATGGAGAGAAAGAGGCTTGCAATGGTCTGTTTAGCATGCAGGGAATATTCAGATACGGCTGCGTCGGGTACGGCCCCAGGCCTGCACGAGACAAACCAAAGTTAAATGTAGCAAAGAGGAGCGCGCGACAAAAAAAGGTATTGCGAGAGGAATGTGGGGACTTT
This sequence comes from Urosaurus nigricauda, assembly GCA_034509955.1. Taxonomy (NCBI): domain Eukaryota; kingdom Metazoa; phylum Chordata; class Lepidosauria; order Squamata; family Phrynosomatidae; genus Urosaurus; species Urosaurus nigricauda. The sequence goes on along the minus strand of JAOEGL010000012.1, from coordinate 1,879,409 downwards.
CGGGAGTCCGGGGAGAGCTCTCCGTAAGAGATCGGGGGGAATTGAAAGAGAGATTGGACCAAGTTTGGGAGTCGGAGAGACCCCATATCCATTGCAAACTGGTTTGTGGAGTTGCCTCTTGCGTTAGCGGAGCACCGAGTCTGGATTGCAACGTGAACTTTAGAGGTGCTATCCAAGGAATTAAGTCAAAGGCTTTGACGTCCTGCATCCATAGTTTTTTGTGGGTTATTTGGGCTCTGTGGCCGTGTTCTAGAAGAGTTTATTCCTGACGTTTCGCCAGCATCTGTGACTGAGAGTGCCGAGAGTCCCATGGATGACCAAGAAGATGAACAAAAGGGTCCTGGAACAGATCAAGCCTGGATTCTCCCCGGAAGCCAAGATGACAACACTGAGGCTGTCGTACTTCGGACACATCATGAGAAAACAGCACTCACTGGGGAAAAACCCCAATAATGCTAGGAAAGGTGAAGTAGAAATTGAGGAAGACCTCATGCTAGATGGATGGGCTCTATTAAGGAGGCCATAGGTATGAATTTGCAGGACCTGAGCAGAGCAGCGGAGCATAGGGAATCTTGGAGATATCCACAGGGTCACCATGGGTTGAGATCAACTGGAAGGTGGTTAACACAACCACAAAACTGGTTGGTGGTGGTGCCTGCTGGACTATTGGATCTCAGAGTCTGGATTGCAGCATGTACTTTAGAGGAGCTATCCAAGGTATTGAAGCTATGATGGGGGCCGCGGGTAGCTCCTTAAACATTCAGGTTTGGAAGTCCAAAGCCAAGGCAGGATTAAGATCATCTGAGATCCTACAGTAGATCTAAATCCAAGGGCCTCCGGGTTCACTAGTGTGAGTTGTGCTAAGCCTAGTGGCAAAGAAATGAATTAATTAAATGGATTGCTCCTTAACGCAAGACAAAGCAGCCGAAAAAATCCTCCTGCACGAACCTGTTTGCAGCCTTGCATATTCAGCGAGGCTAGCAGCCCAATCGCAGGCTTGCTTTTATTCAATTACTCACATTAGCGCACAAAGGGCGAGATCCGACATCTCGCGTAGCATAAATACCCACCGGAGGAGTTATGATACGCAGCTCCTAGAATGAATACCAATGTAGGACAATGCATGGGGATCAATATCTGATGTGGACTGCTGGCAATTCTGCAAGCGCATTGTGCAGTGCATAAAGGCAGTCTGTGCAGGCAAAGTGCATTCACATGCACAGTGTGTGCATTGATGTGCTATTGTACGTGCATTGGTCCCACTTGTGCAACTCTGCTTCCACCACCATAGGATGGACCATTGTGCCCTGTCCAAAAAAAAAAATTATAAAATCACTCCATATGCATCTCACAACTAACACCTGTGTGTGTGTTACTAACAAGATGCAAGCCAAAATATATTATCTTGGCAATTCAATAAGAAACTAGGAGAAAAGAGGATGCAAGTGGCCCATCTTTTCCTTCAGAACTAGCATACTTTAATAGTTTGAGCCTTGGACTATAACTCTGGAGACCAGGGTTCGAGTCTCTGCTTGGCCACAGAAACCCACTTGGGTAAGTCACACTTTCACAGTCAAATCCAGTGTATCAGGGAAAACATATGGCACATTTCCGACACATCTCTCCACCTTCTCTTAGAGAGGTATAGGGTCCTGGTTTGCATTACAAAAGAAGCCAGTAAACCCCCAGTTCCCAGTGTCCTCTAAGCAATGGAGCCACTCAACAATGACTAAGTGCCTCCAAAGATACTGATGAGATCACCTGTTTCCACCGCTCCCCAAGGGACAGTCGTCCCAATTGACTGATTGATTTAACAGTAACTAATTAAGAACTTAAGTGTCTAATTAGCAAGAAATAGATAAAAAGGCTTCCACTATTGACTCTGGGAGTGTATCATTAATTGACCGTTCACTCTTCCAACCGCAGAAGGCAGGAGAAAGTCCAACATGTCTCTATCCAGCCAATAAACCAAACCAAACATTATTTTAAGGCAGTATGGTTGCCGGCGGTAGGCAAATATCCTAACACAGTGATGTCCAAACTCGGGCCCTCCGGGTGTTTTGGACTTCAGCTCCCAGAATCCCAGACCATTGGGCAAAGTGGCTGAGGCTTCTGGGAGTTGAAGTCCAAAACACCCGGAGGGCCAGAGTTTGGACATCACTGTCCTAACGGCACCAGATCTTGGCTTATCTTGGAAACTAAGCCAGGCCAGCACAGGTTAGTACAGTGGGCCCTTGGTATCTGCCGAGGTTTGGTTCATGGGTACCCAAAAATCCATGGATGTTTCTGATGTTGTGTGCCTTCAAGTCGTTCTTTATGGCGACCCTAAGCTTAACTGTACAGACTCATGTCGAAGTCTAGAAATTTAGGTCAAAAAATTGACCCCCAAAAACCTGAGTCAACTTATCCACGGGTCAATGGATGTAGTGTATCTTAACTCTTATTTAAAAGAAGGAACCATTTCCTGGTGAAAAGCAAGAGTATAATCTGTCCTGGAAGCAGTGACCCCTTTTACTCTCTCCTCCATCCATTAAGAGTTTTGTAAGTTCTTTGACATTGTTTTGCTTTGCTTCATCCTTCCTCTCTTTTGCTATATGCTCCTAAGTTTTACCCTTGACTTATCCACGGGTCACAGCAAAATGAATAATTTTGGCCCCAAAACTTGCCCTTGACTTATACGCGAGGTCGACTTATAGTCGAGTATATATGGTGTTTTCTTGGCACGTTTCTACAGAGGGGTTTTTCCATTGCCATCGTCTGGGGCTGAGAGAGTGTGACTTCCCCAAGGTCACTTGGAAGGTTTCATGGGTTGACTAGAAAAGACAAAAAAAGGTTAAGGAATTCCATAACTTGGGAGCCACCACCAACAAAGCTCCTTCCCACGTTGTCACCAGATTGACCTGTGATGGTGGTGGTGGTGCAAGCATGGTGCAAGATCATCGCAATGCAAGTCGGTTGTGCATGCGCACACCTCTCTGGCACGCAATCTTGCTGGGATGCTACAGGAAGAGTAAAGCCATAGGTGGCTGCTTATCTGCAATTCCTCCGTGCCTCATGGCTCCAATGTGCTCCCAGCGGCTGAGCTGTTTGGAGTCATGCAACTTTTATCAAGAGGCAATTCATCACCTGCTTGGCAACGGAGATGTTTGGAAAGCAATTGGGTTTGGGGGGGGGGGGGGAAGAAAAGTTTCCAAGGCCTGCTATATTCCAAGTGGACAGAACATTAGGATTTTTTTTTCTTTCTTTCAAAAAGGCAAGATTTATAATGACATCAAGAGCCGTTCCCGCTGGATTTTAATAGGTTCAGTGAAGGGAGTTCAGTGCATGTTGCCAAGGAGTTGTCAACCGGCTTTAATTATGATTAACCATATGCACACCTTGAACGGGGAAGACTCTCGCCTGTGTCATTGCTAAATATTACCTTAACAGCATCTGCTGCTGGAGCTTTTAATTGTAAAATGGAGTCCCTGGTGCCTCCTTCTTACGGTAAGGCAGGAAAAGAATTGCCACGGTATGTGCGCACTGGCATTTGCACATCTACTTTTCAGAAGATCTGGAAGACTACAGAGAGAGAGAGAGAGAGAGAGAGAGAGAGAGATGCTCCAGCCACACTGCAGAAATAATCCAGTTTGATACCACTTTAAGTGCCATGGCTCAATGCTATGGGATTCTGTGAAATGTAGTTTCGTATGACACCAGAGCTCTCTGATAGAGAAGCCTAAATGGATCACAACTCTACAGTTCCCAGAATTCCATAGCATTGAGCCATGGTAGATAAAGTGGTGTCAAACCAGATTATTTCTGCAATGCAGACAGCCCCAGAAAGAGACGGGGGGGAAGAGAGGGAGAGCCAAACGACATACAACTGAGCAACTAGTGGCCCACTAGATGCTATTAGGATGCAAATCCCTTGAGCACCACATTATGCATCTCACATTCTGTATTGGACATTGTGGACATTACATATTGCACATTATTCATTGCACATTGCACATTATACATGTCACATTATGGTTGCATGTTATTCATTGCACATTGCACATTATGGTTGCATGTTATGCATTGTACATTGCACATTGCACATTAGGCATCGTACATAATGCATTGCACATTCTGGGTAGCACATTATGCATTGCACATTACGCCATGCACATTGTGGTTGTGCATCATGCATTGCACATTGGACATTGTACATTGTAGCTTATGCACATTATACATGGTACATTACACCTTTCTCACCATACATTGAACACTGCAGTTGCAAATAACACATTGTACATTATGCATCACACATTGCACTGTATGCACTGAATATTGTGGTTGCACATTACGCATTGCACATTGCACATTGCACCCAGTCGTCGAAATGCACTGTTCAAGGTGGCTATTCTCCCTGAGGATCGCATAGTGCTGGTACAGTATACCTCTTCCTGCCGGTATTAACGTCATGCTGAGGAAATGTTGGATCCCAGCCGTAGAATAGTTCAGGCTTCTTTAATGAGCTGCCAGTCCTAGTAATTAGACAATATTAATTAATAGAGAGAACAAGCATAGGATGCCAGGAGAGTACAGATCAATTTCTTCATTGATTAAGAGGCAGCTTTAGTTTTCCAGGAAGGAAGGAAGGAAGGAAGGAAGGAAGGAAGGAAGGAAGGAAACCGATGACATGTTTCAGAGCTTGACTTCTCCGCTTGGAGTACCTCCTTTACATTTACTTCTGGCTATTAAACGTTCAAGACCAGGCAGGCGCCTTTTCCAATCTCCACCTTTGCTGACTTCTGGTTTTGCCATCTCTCCCCAGCTGTAGCTCACGCTAGTGAGCTCCCATCGGGTTTTAGCAATTAGCATGAGGAGAGCCGTATGATAATCAGAAGAAATTAATGGTTTAAAAACATAATCTCATCCATCCCTCGGGGCATGTTTCGTGGAACTAGACAGTGAAAAAAAGAAAAAGGAAACAAGGGAAAGAGAGAAGAGGAGGGCGGGAGAGAAAAACAGAAGAACAGGTAATTGATTCTTATTAAGAGAATTATCTGACGCTGAGAACAAGCCACGGACGCTCACCGACACCATTGGTTTTTAATCCCAAAAAATGTTCTAGGAGGGCGAAAACTCCACTTTAGCTGCTGTGAATTGAGAAGAAAGGCGTCTTTTCCTCTATACAAGACTGTCCAAGTCTTAGGATGCTATGGGGAGGACTTTCTTGTGGTCCCACCATTTGTCATGGGATTTGGAGAGGACATGTGTAAGGGCCTTCGGCACTATATCTTTACATTTCAGGATCTTGTCTAGTTGAAAGAGATCTAGGAGTCCTAAAAAAGCCAATGTGATTCTAGGTTGCATCAACAGAAATATAGTGTGTAGATGGAAGGAGGTAATAGTTGAACTCTATTCTGCTTTGGTCAAGGCTCACCTGGAATATTGCGTCCAGTTCTGGACACCATAATTCAAAAAGGATGTTGAGAAAATGGAGCATATCCAGAGGAGAGCAACCAAAATAGTGAAAGGTATAGAAACCACCAAGACCTATAAGCCCTGAATATATATTTATATGGAAAGGCAGCTATGAAGGAACTATCCGAATCATAGAATCATAGGACCTTATCACACGGAGGGACTTACGTTGCCAAAATGTTGCCGAACTGTTGCAGAAGTGCAAAGGTGGGATCATCCATCGCACTTCTAAAACGTAATTGAGGCTTCCCACTTTCCTTCCATTGCTAAACATTCATAGGGAAGCCATTTTTTGAATAACGGGATATCACATTATTCAAAAAATGGTTTCTCCTGGCTTCCCTGAGAATGCTTTGGCTACGGAAAGAAAAGCAGGAAGCCTCAATTATGTTTTCGAAGCGCAACAGACGATCCCACCTTCGCGCTTCTGCAACAGTTTGGCAACGTTTTGGCAACGTAAGTCCCTCCGTGTGATAAGGTCATAGAATAATAGAATCATAGAATTGGAAGAGTATATATATATATATATATATATATGTATATATGGGCTTAGGTCCCCTGAATTGAGTAGGTATTGATTCCATCATTGCTTTCAGATGGTGCTGCTTAAGTCTCAGAGCACACTGCTCCGATGTAGCTGTGGCTCTGGACTAAGTATATCCGAACACTGCCTTCAATTAGCAATTTTGTAATCAAGGGATGCCGAGAAACACTGATTAATCTCAATGATGGCATAATTACAGCGCAATTGAATGCTCTACTAGTCGAAGAAGGGCAAAAATGGGAGTGTGTTGACAGACACAGGCCGGCGTCCTATTAGCGACAAGATAGGAGTGAACGTTTCACTATGCACACAGAGTACGTTTTCTTGGATGATACGCAATGCTCATACGCAACTGATGCCGGTGAGTTGCACATGTGGCCCTAAGGTCAATGGGAAGTCATAGTCTCACTCTATTCTGCTTTGGTCAGATGTCACCTGGAATATTGTGTCCGGTTCTGGGCACCACAATTCAAGAAGGATGTGGACAAGCTGGAACGTGTCCATAAGCGGTCAAGCAAAATGGTGCAAGGTCTGGAAACCATGAAGCCCTATGAGGAGCAGCTTAGGGAGCTGGGTAGGTTTAGCCTGGGGAAGAGAAGGTTAAGAGGTGATATGATAGCCCTGTTTAAATATTTGAAAGGATGTCATATTGAGGAGGGAGCAAGCTTGTTTTCTGCTGCTCTAGAGACTAGGACCCAAGCAATGGATTCAAGCTACAGGAGAAGAGGTCCCCCCTCAACATTAGGAAAAACTTCCTGATGGAAAGAGCTGTTCAGCAGGGGAAGATGATGCCTCGGAAAGTGGTATCATCTCCTTTTTTGGAGGTTTTTAAACAGAGTCTGGATGGCCATCTGTCAGGAGTGCTTGGATTGTGTCTTTCTGCGTTGCAAAATGAGGTTGGAATGGATGGCTCTTCTGGTCTCTTCCAACTCTATCTTTCAATGATTCATAAGGAGTATTCATCATCATCATCATCATCATCATCATCATCATCGTCGTCGTTGTTGTTGTTATGTCCCTTGAAGTCAATTCCAACTTATGGTGAACATCTCATAGACTTTTCTAGGCCACATTTATTTGCAGGAGGTTCACCATTGCCTTCCTCTGAGCCTGAAAGAAAGTCACTTGCCCAAAGCTACCAAGTGGGTTTCCACAGGCGGGAGGTGATTCGAACCCTAGAGCTGGATTCAGGGTTGCTTACAGAATAAAAAAAGAGATGCAAGTAAAACCACAATATCAGGAGGATATCAACAAGCTGGAGTGTGGTTGGATGAGCGCAACCAAGATGGTGAAGTGGGTCTGAAAACAAAAGAGCTGGCCTTCTCCTCCTGAGATTGAACCCAAACGTATGAATTCAAATTACAGGAAAGGACGTTCCAACGACCGTATATACTTGACTATAAGTCGACCTCATGTATAAGTCCAGGGCAAGTTTGGGACAAAAATTATGGATTTTGCTATGAAGCGTGGATAAGTCGCTTGTAAAACTTAGGAGCATGTAGGAAGGGATCAAAAGGATGAAGCAAACCAAAACCATGTCAAAGAACGTACAAAATTCCAGCCACGATGTTTGTGCTGCCTCTTATTACCGAATGAATAAGAGAGGAGATGGATAAGAGAACCTGGTGCTTCCAGGACAGATTAAACTCTTGCTTTTCACCTCCTTTTAAATAAGAGTTAAGATACAGTACTTGCATTGATCCATGGATAAGTCGACTCAGGGTTTTTTGGGGTCTTTTTTTTCTAATCTAAATTTCTAGACTTCTAGAAAGTATATATTAGAACGCTCTTCCTGATGATAAGAGCTGTTTTAAAATTTATCAGACCTCCTTGAAAGGTTGTAGATGATCTTTTGTTGGAGGTATAAAAACAGTAGTTGGGTGGACACCTTCACCTATGGATTCCCATGATTTTTAATTCAGGGAGTTGGACAATATGGGATCCCTTCCAATTGTATGATGCTCTGACCCTGTAATATTGGACTTGGACTGTCAGCTTTATCACATTGGCTCCTAGGAAAAGCAATACCTAACAGGAATTGCACAGTGATTTTGCACTATTTTTAAAAATGTAATTTTTTCCCCTCTCCATTTTTAAATGACGGTTTCACTCTTGGGAGTTGCTCTTACAATTGCAAGACAACCTTTTAACAAAAGGTTTGCAATGCATTCATCAATGCTGTGCCTATGTGTTTGTGTGTGTGTGTGTGTGTGTGTTAGAAGAGCGTTTTGACAATGAAGTGGTCAAAAGTGAAGCCGAGTGCTTAATCTAATGACTGTATTAATTATCTGAGCATAACACCCAATTTATTTAAAATTGTTTATCTTGAAAAACAAGATTGCCAGGGGAACTGGGAAGTCCCTGAGCTTTCTTGTTTCCGGTGGCAATCTGCTAACAGCAGCAAATTACATTTAAATTACATATCAACCAATATTAGTATTAATTGTAAACTAACCTCGGCTCCCTTAATTGTGGGTATAATGAAGTATTACAATTAGCCATAATATATTATTTAACTAAGAAATATCAATATTATTTAGAGCAGGTGTCAGTTATGGTAGGCCATGGAAACACAAGGAAGGGGTAGCGAGAGAAGAAGTATTTCAGTTAAGCTTCTTATTTCACCGAGTACTAAAGGATGACAGTTTCTTGAGCATTTATTTGACCATCTTAAATTAAGGTGCAGAAAGCCATTGGTTTGTTCCGGTCAACAACAACAACAACAACAACAGAACCAAAACAAAGCCTGGCATTCTGTTAGTGAATTTGTGAGCATAAGTTCTGTTGTGCACCTGGTTGTCCCTTTTTGGCCATGGATTAATGCCCATATTCAGTTGAAATGAGCATCTGGTTGCACATGTGGTGCTATTGTGCATTTTACTCATGCAGGTGTGCATGTTGCATTGCAGTCATGGATATCACATTTGTTAGCACACTCGGTTGCATAGCGTTGCAATTAAATTATGCACAATTTTCACATAGTGAAAATTTACACTCTTGTCTCCTCGATGGCTAAAGGTTTGTCCAGGAGTTCAGAAAGTCAAAATAGTGATTCCATAGCAAATTGTTACAACAACAACAACATTTCTTTGAATTGCTTTTCCAGCAAAAAAAAAAAACAAAACAAAACACCATAGCAATAATAGGATCTGCTTGGAAACCAGCAGCAGTCTTTGCCTTTTGATTCAGGGATGTGGCGAATCTCTTCTGATCCCATTGCAGACCCTAAAAGAACTATCCATGGTGCTTCATCTTACTTCCAAACAAAGTTCAGCACCTTAGATATCGCCTGCAACCCCAAAGTGGATTCACTACATCCCTGACATAGAAGTCACGGATCACCAGTATTGCTACCTGAATGGGAAACGCTATGTGTGTATATGTATTGAACTGACTGCCTGTGTTCCTCACAAGGTGAGATTCAAGTAAAACTGGAACGGGTAGCCCAAGTGTCACATGCAGCTCTTAGGATGTTTTGTTTCTATCCTTTTCTACATACATTCCCTTTTGCCATTATGGATATACAGTGGGTCCTTGGTATCCACTGTGGTTACTCCATGGATGCTCAAGTCCCATTATATACAGTGGGGTTGTGAAATAGTGGCCTTTATATGAAACAGTGAAATCAAGATTTGCTATTTGGAACTAACATGTTTCAGGAGTATTTTCAAGCTGTGGATCATTGAATCCATAGATTAAGAATCCATGGATATGGAGGGCCCACTGTTTTTGACTCCTGTTTTTATTTCTTCTTCCAGCCTGAATCGTATCGGTGAACATGTAGTGCTGTCCCATGCACAAGATGGCACATCCCACAGGGATATCGCAACTGTAAGTAACCCATCAGATTTGGATATATGTATGAGTAAGGGGGCCTTCGAGTTGCTTGTTGACTTATGGAGACCCCACGAAGTTCATAGGGCTTCCTTAGGGGACGAATATTGCAGAGGTGGTTTTGCCAGTCCCTTCCTCTGAAACTTTGCACTTGGTTGTAATTAATGGTGTGGAGAGAAGTATGACAAGGAGAATTCATGCTCCACAAAGGAAGTTGGAGGAAAAGCAATGCATATAATGGAAATTTAGAATAGATAGTCAGTGAACACATAGTGCTATCACATGCAGGAGATGGCATATCCCATAGTGATATCATGTGAACACATAGGACTTTATCACACGGGGAAGATTGGAAGGTTAACACAAAATTAATCCGGGGTCATCCAAGGTATTTCACGTAATTTTGCAAAAGATTTTCAAACGACGTTGCACGCAAATGGAAGGCAATTCAAACGCAGTCGTGAGACACCTCAGGAATAGCTGAATTTGGAAAAATATCGAATTTATAAATCCTTTCCCACAGCGAATTCACGGTCAGTTTGCATTTGCATTAGTATGAAATGCATCTCCACTTTAGCCATGGGATTACTGTCAGCCATGGGATCCTGTCTTCCCTGCGCATGCGCAAACTTGCTAATGCGAAATCAAGAAGCCGATGGGTACATATTCATGTGATGAGCTCATTTGCATTCGCACTGCTTTTTCTTTTGGATGGACCCTGTGTTCATCTTTGCGTGTGATAAACTACTATGTAATTTCTTGAGTTTTTGGATTGTCTCCCCCTTTCTTCTTCTTTCGGGATGGTGATACATCCATAGCGTTGTCACATGCAGAAGGTGGTATATCCCACAGTGCTTTTGCAACTCTAAGTAGCCCATCAGGTTTGGGTACATGTGTATATATGGGGGCCTTCATGTTGCTTGTCGATTTATGGCGACCCCATGAAGTTCATAGGGTTTCCTTAAGGGAGGACCATTGCAGAGGTGGTTTTGCCAACCCCTTCCTCTGAAACATTGCACTTAGCCGTGATCAATGGTGTGGAGAGAAGTATGGCAAGGCGCATTCATGCTCCAGAAAGGGAGAGGGAGGAAAGGCAATGCACATAGGCGCTCATTTAGAACAATCCCAAGGGCTGCTTTTGATTGCTTGAGAAAGAGGAACGAGGAGCAATCCTTCGGAGAGTCCTCCTGTAGCACCTTCCAAAGAGCGGCTTATTTATCGCTCGCTGCAATTAATGAGTCTGTCTTAAGGTGTCACTGGACTCTTTGCCTTCTTGGCAGTAAACAGACTCCGACAGATAATCCCACCGGAAGCGATCTCCCGATCGGACAGAAACGAGTCTGATCTGAAAGAGAGAGAAAAGAGACCGCAGATTTTGGGGGGGAAATTGCCGACCCGAGCAGACGGCGACGCGCCTCGTTCCAAGTTTCCGCCGCGGCGAAGAAAGGCCCAGAGTGATGGAACTTTTTCTCGGCGCGCCTTTCAGATCATTTCTGCACACTGCCATTATGTGCCTAATTAAAATTAAGAAATTAGAACACAGTTAAAAGGAGTAATATTTTGCTCACAGCTAATTTCATTAAAGTATTAATGAACAGGACTCGTTTTATGGCTCTGGGGCAAGTATTTTTCTGCAAAAGTGCCTCCATGCTCGCTAATTTATTCATGCATGAAAAACAACCCAATGAGAAACGAGCGAGCCGGGAACTTCTGGTCCTAATTAAAATATTTAAAACACCAACGTCGACGCCGTTCCCATCTAGCCAAATACATAAGCTAGGAGCCAGCGTGAAGCCAATTAACATGGAACAAGCAAACACACAACACCCACCGATTCTGATTAAAGTGTGCATTATCGTACCATGCGATATATTGTTGAGCACATGTATGTAAATGTTTAATTAACCCGTGTCTAAATCACTGCAATAGTCAAGAAAGGATACTTTAATCCCCGCAAATAGAGGCAAATGTTGCTGCACGCCAGGATCATTTTTTATTTATGGCCAGCACCTTTACTGGAGACAGCGATGAGCGTCGTTCTGCAAAAAAACAAAAAACCCACCTCTCTTTTTGGGAGGAAAAGGAAATTATTTGCAAGAAGAAGGGAGAGGAAGAAAGCTTCTGAGCTCCGCAGACAACAGTGGGATTGTGAGTTTGCCGGAGGGTTGCGGGAGGTATGCGGTGTTGGATTTGCCTCTGGTAACACAATATTTTTCATTAATAATTGAAAACGGAGCTGAAGCCCGAACCCGTTTGTCAATCTCGGATGCCAAAAACACAAAACTTAACGTTTCCTCTCCTGATTCCACCAAAGACCTTCTTCATGTCTGTGTCTCTCTTTCTCTCTCTCTCTCTGTATGGAAAAAGCGGAGAACTCGGGGGACATTTGCCACCAGGAACAAAATGCAGACGAGAAAGACACTTGGAGATTTGCTAATTTAGTAGAAACCAGGATCAGAAAAACCCTCTCTAAACTTTACTTCAGACGCGGGCAAAAATAATATAAAAAAATAAAATAAAAAATAACAAAAACTCTGCAAGTTCAAGGAGATGGGAAACTCTTCCAGCATCTTCTCCGGTTTGTTCCAGGGTAGGCCTTTCCATCTGAAAAGAAGAAGAAGAAGAGAGCAAGCGAGTTATGCATTATTTTATTTCTTTCGGTCGATATGAAAGTTTTCTACAAGAAGTCTTGTTTTCTATAGAGGATTTGCCCCATCTCTTGTTTGATTCTTCTCACCCATCAAGGAACGGAGGAGGAAAAATCCCTAAACTCTTTGATACGGGAGTGAATGACTGTATGGCTGATCTGATAACTTACCCCAAACGGTTTTCCCAATAAAGCATCAAACCAAAGTCAGCCATTTCAGAAGGAGAGGTTGAGCCTCTGCTCCATAGGTTGGAAAATAGGCCCTGGACTCTCTAAGGTTGTCTGCCACTGTCCAGCCCAAGGGAGAAGACTAAGTAGCTCACAAACTACAAATCCCAGAACTCCGCAGCATTGAGACAAGGCGGTTAAAGCAATATCAAACTGCATTAATCCTACAGTGCAGATGAACCCAAAAACCCGCCTCTGAAGATATGAGCGCTTAGGCAGGCTTATATCTGGAGATGTGGCCCTATAATGCCTTTATAATAGTTTATAATAAAATCTATAATAATAAAACCTACAATGGCTTCACAGGCCGCCTCTCCAAGGGGAAAACGCTTGTGGAGAGGAATGTATACTAGGAGAACTATATTAGGAAAAAATGTGTACTGTATGTGAATAGTTTTTCCATTTAGGTCTCATACCCACTACCTTTTAAACCTGATCGCAATTCTGTTTGAACCGGTCCAAACGTCCCTGGTTCCCACTTAAATCGATTCACTGAAGCCATGCACCAGACCCATTTAACCCGCGTCTTTTTGACACTGATTTTTTTCTGCATCTTATTCACCAAATCGATTCAACGCAAGCGTGAACCAGAAGTGGATCAGAATCGATTTAAATTTTCCCTTCGGCTGGCTGGAGCCGAATCATTTTGAATCGATTCATTCGTGAATGTGAACCACAATTGAGGGTTATTTTGATGCCAGAAAATGACAGAAAATGCAATCGGGGCAAGTGTAGTGTAAACCACGTTTCGATGTCGAATCGATCCATCGATTCGAATCGCACACCGATTTATCTGTTAGTGGGAATGGAGCGTTGCTATTTATTTTGTCATGGAGTTGCCATGGTGTGTTGCTATTTATTTCTAAAAGTCACAAACTGGTGTGCAAATGGGATGGAATGAACTGAATGTTGGGAAAAGTGAGAAATGGAGAGGAACCCGAATTGACTGATGAATCCTCCAACTCATTCCTGCTCCAGCGGTCGTTTCCAAGTCAATGAGGAGATGAATCCATTCTAGATTTTGGAGTTTATCACTCATACACAATTACGTGAAACCCCATGATTGCGTTCGGATTGCCATTGGAGTATACCCCGAAATTGCTTCAATTGTTTAGAAGCTAGGTCCACCTTCAATGAATGGATGGATGGATGGAGGTGCCTTCAAGCTGCTTGTTGACTTGTGGCAACCCCATGAATTTCCTTAGGTCTTCTTAGGCAAGGAATACTCAGGGATGGTTTTGCCAGTTACTTCCTCTGAAATAGCACCTGCAGCACCTGATATTTGCTGGTGGTCTCCCATCCAAGTACCAGCCAGGGTTGACCCCACTTGATTTGATGGTATAGGGCGCCTTTAAGACATTTGGAGAAAGGCAGGAGGAAAGATGTTGCCCAAGGCAGCTCATTCAACCAAACATTATGGATATGGGGATTATTGCTATTATCAAGCTTTATTTATAAAGTGCTGTAGGTTTACACAGCACTGTACATAAAATAAAATAAAATGGACCTGCAAGTGATGTATATTCTAGAAAGCGGAATATAATACAAAATTGATACACAATCTCATTCAACAAGAATATGCAAACAACAGATTAAAATGAACCCACCCTGGCCTTAGGCAACATCTTTCCTCCTTTTGTCCCTCAATGACCATCTTTAAAGCTCAGCTTGTCACCCCATCGCCATCCCCACAAGTCTGGCGTTTCCATGGCTCTTCATACAGTCTGATTATAAAGGTCAACACTTCACTCCATGCATCTGAGGAAGTTGACCAAGTCTGCAAAAGCTGATGCTACAACTTCTTTTGCACAGTTAGTCTCAAAGGCGCTGCAAGTTCCTTTTGCAGACTGATATCCCAGGCTAATAGGGCTATGTCTCTGAACCCTGCCTTCATGAGTGTAGTTACTTTTTATCTCTTTGACACAAGGCCTTGGCCCTGGTGCCAATGCGGAGAACCAAACTTGCATGTCCTTCAGAGTGTGAGTTGTTGGAAGGAAGCCCATCCGCCACCCATCCATTTCTTCAAGTTGGAGATGAGGCTACACAATGGCTGCTGTTGGGACCGTGAAGCCATCCTCCCATTCATCTCATCCAGAGGTTTTTTTCTGAATTTCCTAATGCTCCAGAGAACTACGAAAGCAATGCTGCACGGCCGGAAGAAATAGACATGTAGAGTAAGGGAGCTTCGAGACCCAGAGATGGGAATATCGAAGCGAGATGAAGAAACGAAAGACACAGGAATTTAAAAAGAACTCGGGGAACTGGCTTAACTCCGAGGAGCTCCGAGAATGAAGTGTAAGGCAAGGGAAATGACAAAAGGAAGATGACAGAGAAGACAGCCGGGAAGAAGGAACGCAGCAAAGTTGGGGACACAAGAGGGGAAAGAAGAGAGAGATGTGGAGAAGGTGGAAATCCGGGGGAAAGAAAGAAATATACACTTGGAGATCAGAGAAAGAGATAGAGGGACTTGCATGGTGGAACTCAAAAGTGCTCCAACCCAAGTCTTCTTGGAAATGTAAGAGGAAAGAGAAGAAAATTCAGTGTACAAAGAGGAAAGGGCAAGGTTTAAACTCAAGAAAGTAGAAGGGGACTGCCTTGGTCCTAAACTATTGTCTGTCACCAGCAATGGACTGGAAGATGGCATACAAATGGAAACTGGATCCAGACAAGACAGAGGCGTTCCTGGTCAGTTACAAGGCAGGTCAGGGAATAGGGACTCAGCTTGTATTCGAGGACGTTACATCTGGACTTTGAAGACGCATTGTCTTTTTTAGCTATAAAATTTTTAAAATTGTGAACTGCCTTGAGTCCTAATTTTGGAAGAAAGGTGAGACAGAAATAAATACAAGAGGAGGAGGAGAGGAAGAAGGAGAGAGAAGGAGAAGGAGAGGAAGAAGGGAAGAGGAAAAGGAAGAGGACAAGGAGGAAGAAGGGTAGAGGATGAGGAGGAGAGGAAGAGAAGGAGGAGGAGGAGGAAGAAGAAGAGGAAGACCCTTGCCACTGGACTCTTTCACACTGGAGGAATTTCTCCCAAGTTCGAATGGAGCCAATGCTAATTCACGTGAATTCGCTTGTTTAGCGAATTTACGTGAATCCCCATTGCATTCGGAAGGCGTTCGGAATGACTTCCCATTACCCGAAAATGACCCCTCCTTGCCCGAAATTGCGTGAGAAGCTCTAATTCGCAATAACGTGAAACCCCAGGATTGCGTTTGGATTGCCCTTGGATTATACTTCCAATTTCCCACGTCTGAAAGAGTCCACTGACACTTCCTTGACAACTTGCAGATGTTCTGTTCTCACAGCTCCACGGTGTAATGAAGAGCTCTTGAATCTTTCATAAAGCTTGCAAGCCAGCTCCACAGGCCCGGAGTGCAGGCTGCAGATCGCCAACGCTGCTAAATGCCCATTAAGACAGGGAACCTCTCTTTTAAAACGTGCTTAACAAACTGGGAACGCAGCTCCCAGTTCCTTTACCTGCAGTGGAATGTGACAATGGAAGACATGGGGGGCAATGGAGGAAGAGAAGGGGGTGGTTCTGTGTGCCATCCTGTGGCACGGCCCTCTCTTGCCCCCATGTGGCGCCAGGCCAGGGAGTGGCTGGTGGTCATTGGAAGAAATGCCAGAAAGCCTGTTTCATGGGAGATGCGTTCCTTTGCAGCCTTCTTTATTCTGCTTACTTCTCAGGCATTGCAGTAATGGTTTGAGAAGGGAGACACAAATGTGGAACGTTCCCATTTGCTCATCAAAAGAGCTCTCCATAAAGTGGTCTCTGTAAGCAGACCACTGAGCATGCGCGCATGTGCGTGCATGCACTAGCCATGTAGCTATTCACTTGTTTCAACCTCAGACATGGTAAAGAAAAACGGGAAATTTTTTATTCTGTCTGTGTAAGATCAGAAGAGTGTTCTTTCACAGTTTCCGATTGTTTTTCACAGAGTGGGACGTTTAGATAATTTTTTTATTTTATTTTATTTTTTTTTGCACACCATTTTTGTTCAAAGAGCAACAGCCAAGCGTCTATGTGTAGGTTGCCCAGTATAAATCTCCACTTGAATGCGCTCCGCATCCCTTGTGTTGCATTTGGCAGCAGGATGCACCACAAAATGCACAACTGAATGCACAACTGAATGCACATCGACATGGGCAAGAATACTGTGAGCACAAAATTTTTGCAACTTTGCATCTATGTTGTAGAAATGATGCCGTTTGACCCCACTTTGAGTGCCATGCCTCCATGCTATGGAATCCTGGGATTGGTAGTTTTACAAGGTCTTTAGTGTTCTCTGACAAAGAATGCTGTTGCCTCACAAAGCTACAAATTCCAGGATTCTGTAGGATGGAGCCACGGCAGTTAAAGTGGTGTCAAACTGTATTATTTTTACAGTGCAGGTGTCCCCATTGAATTCCATAACACCATTTTTTCCCGACTTATGGCAACCCTAAGGTGAACCTATCGTGGGGTTTTCTCGGCAAGATTTGGTTCAGATTTGTCTTTGCCTTCTCTGAGAGAGTGTGACTTGCCAAAGGTTACCTAATGGGTTTCCATGGCTAAGCCAGAATCCGAACCCTGATCTCCAGAGGTCATAGTCCAAAGCTCAAACCACTACACCATGCAAGCTTAGCTTACGCAGTACAGAAACCCCAAATTCAATTTACAAGGCTTTCACTATTTATCTAAAGCCAGCGTCAGGATTTGGGATTAAAGAGAAGTCAACAGAAACTTCCTTCCCAATAATCCTGCTTTCCCCGGCCTGCGTCTCTCACTTTGGGCGCAGCAATTATTTGCAGCTTGAGCGAAACTTTCAAAGAAACTGCCCTGCCTTGAGAATATTTCACCGCTTTCCCTTGTCTCTTGTAAAATCTCCTGGATATCTTTTTTGCAAACAAAAAGAGGACTGGAAGCCTCCGCCATCCATCCCTCTGTGAGGCCGAAATTACACACAAGGAGTGGCAAAGCTAAAAGGCCCTTCTGGTGGCTTTTTCATCCGAGGCCTCCTTCTCCATCTCTCGCAGACAGCGGTGCTCATGGCCTGTAGCAAGTGCCTTTGACTTCTTCCTCTCCTTTTCTTTTTGTCCAGATGGAGACGGATGACACAAGTAATCCACTTATCTTCTTTCCCCATCACCAATAAAAGTGACAGCCTTCCTAATTAGGCCCCTAATAAAGCCGCAGCCTTGCAAGCCGCGCAACAGCGATCTAAGGGAAAGGGATGGCATTGACCCACCGCAAAAGCAGGTGCCGCCCGCGGGCAACTTCGCGATTGCTTTATCTCCGACTACGTTGCACCGAGAGCGCGCAACCCATGCCATATTCAAATGCAAGGAGCATGTTTTGCTCTTCCATGCTTAGATCAAGAACAAAAAGAGAGAGAGAGAGAGAGAGGAGAAAAATCCCTCCCTCATCTGACAATTTTTGCCCCCCTCCCTAGCTTCACATTCAAAGCAAAGAGTCAGCTCTTGAACACGACGACGGCGCTCGGTATTCTATTTTATAATATCACTTAAAGCTATTGCTTTGAATCTCAGACGCTTCTTTGTTAAGCAGGAGAATCAAAAATTCTTCAGAAGGAAACACTCAGGTTTACACACACACACACATACATAGACACACATAGACACTTTTTCTTCCCCATCCTTATCCCTGCCCTGCCACTTCCAAGCAAGGGCTTCTGCCTTTTTTTAATAAAATGAAATAAAGCGATGCGATGCGATGCTCCTGTTTGCAGGACTAGAGGCCTCCTTAAGCAATTATTAGTGCTGAGTGCTTGACATTCCCTCCCGTTGTCAACAACTCTCGCATTGAGACAAAGCCAAAGAAAGACAGAGAGAAAGAAAGAAAGCAGAGAGAGAGAGAGGATGGGAGAAACAACAGGACTCTTAGCAAAATTAACAAGCGGTACGGCAAATTAGGGGAGATACGGAACACGTGTAGTATGTTTCCTGCATTGTTTTTAAAAAGTTTTTCTGTAAGCAAAAGGCAAAGAGCAAATGTTTGGAGAGCATTCACTAATGCTACCCATTGTAAGGCCTTCCACCTTCACCTGTCTATGTCACCAATATGAAGACCTCCGTCAATCCCACCAAGACCAACAAATGCAAGGGTTTCTCCCCATCCTACTTCTATCACCAGTTGTATGGCTCATTCACTACCTGTCCCACCACTCTTCCACCAACCGGGAAGGTCTTCCACCTTGTCCCATCGTTGCCAACAAATGTGAGGATCTCCTCCTGCCCCACCGCTATGGATCCAATGGTGAAGACCTTCTAAGCGGCTTCATGGTTCTTGTATGATACTTTGTCTAATTGCACCACTTTGTATAAGTATTGCCATCACAGACACATGAAGGAGGTCCCCACATTCGATGACATAGTGGTGGGATAGAAGGAGATCCCCACATTTCTTGGCAGTGATGGGACAGGTTGAAGACCTTCACGGTTGGTAGAAGAGTGATGGGAAAGACAGTGAGTGATTCACACAATTAACTGGAGTAGACCCACGGAGTCAATCGTTGCACGGTGACTCAACACCCGGGTAATTCAACAAGGCTATTCTAGGCCCTGTCTGCACTGGCCAAACCAAATGGTCTCACTCCATTCTCCAAACAATGCAGGGCCCGATCCCTAGGTCCGACATGAACCGTCAAGATGATGTCTGGTCCATTTGACATCTAGGATAGGTATAAACCCTCCCAGCTAGTAGTAGAGGTGGGGTCAAAGGAGGCCTTCTGGGAAGATCCGGAGCAACTCGTGGATTTTTAAAATCCGGGGTATACCCCAGTTTGATGCTGGGCATCATCTGGATTGTTCCAATCAGACTCAGGGACTGGGTCCTGCATTGTCCAGAGTCTCCATCGGGAGAATAGAAGGAGACCATTTTATTTTGGCCTGTGCAGACAGAGCCTAGAATAGCCTTGTTGAATTACCCGGGTGTTGACTTACCATGCAACGATTGATCCCATGGGTCTACTCCAGTCATAGCTAACCAATAGGTTTCAGGGTAAAGTGTGAGTAAGACGTCTTCCCAAGAGATTTGGGAGAGAGGATCACTCTTGAAACCATATTGTTGCTGTGTGCCTTTCAAGTCATTTCTGACTTATGCCGACCCTAAGGTCAATAGGATTTTCTTGGCAAGTTTCCTCAGAAGAGGCTTCCCACGGTCATCATCTGAGGCTGAGAGTGTGTGACTTGCCCAAGGTCCTCCAGTGGGTTTTGTGGCCAAGCGGAGAATCGAACCTTGGCCTTCAGAGTCATAGTCCCAGCATTCAAACCACGATGCCATGCCGGTTCTGCTCGAAACCATACGTTCTAGAAACTTGCTTTCCTTTAAGAAACCAAACGTGAGGTCAGTTTCTCCCTAACATTTATGAAACGTGGCACTGCTCCAGTACGCAAGCGTTTCTTGCCTCCTCCACCTGAGCACAGTGTGTGTCTGTGCAAATGTGTTGATGTGTCTTTTTCCGTCTTGTGTTTATGCCGCAACATAAATTGCTCTAATACCGAGAGCGGAGCAGCAATTCCACCCCTCTCCGCCATTGATCTGGTGGCATCTGCTGCCTCAGCACTGCTAAGCTGGTGTAAACCAGCAATAAACTTGAAATCCAACTCTTAACCCTTAATGAAGTGAAATAATGCGATTTGCTGGAAATGGTTGGCTTTGGGCTATTATTATTTTTCCTTTAAGAAGCAGCAGGAGGAGGCAGACAGCTGCAACCATTAAGAAAGAAAGCACAACTTGCTGGTGTCACTTGTACATATGCATACTTGGTCTTTCCGTTCTCGTCTTTGGATAACTGGGCAGAGAAAGTGCATTAGTGACGGGCATGATCCCCTGTCTCATGTGCGCATGCTCACATTCCCGGTCCCAACCGAACACTTTTCAGTACCCTACACTGGATTAAATCCCTTTGAATCAATGGGAATTATGTTCGTGTCCATTCACCATTCAACTATAGATCCAATGGATCTACTCTAAATTGGGACTAACCAAGAGGATTCAGACTTTAGACACCATCAAAGCACTGAGTTGGAAATATCGAATAAAAACAGACCCAAAACCCAAAACAAGGGGCCGTGGAGAGAAGGGTATATCATAGGTATGTACATTAATGACCTAGATCTCTTTTTTGAGTCCAAACTGGAGCAGAACCACTGAATTAGTTGGACCTATCTATGTGTTGATTTACTCTTTGGTAATTGATTGAATGGGTTCTAGTTGGTGTAACTAACAGGATTCCGGATAATATAAGCTGTTACAGCTTGTTTACTCACAATACGTAAAATTTAATTGTTAGTCCCAATTCCGATAACTATTGACTCACAATGAGAGTTAACCCATTGAATCAGTGGGATCCACATCAGCATTGACTCATCACAGCCTGAGCTTTACTAGTATTTCCAATGAGAGTTGACTCATTGTACCAGTGGGATCTAGATCCATGTTGACGTGTCATGGCCTAAATTTTGCTAGTACTTCCAACTAAAGTTGGCCCGTTGAATCAATGAGATCCAGACCATTGTTGACTCATCATGGCCTACATTTTGCTAGCACTTCCAACTAGAGTTGGCCCATTGAATCAATGAAGTTTAGACCAGTGTTGACTCATCATGGCCTGGATTTTACTAGGGCTTCCAACTAGAGTTGACCTATTGAATCAATGGGATACAGATCAGTGTTGACTCATCAGGGCTTGAATCTTACTGCTACGAGAGTTGGGTCAACAAGAGAGTTGACCCATTGAATCAGTGGTGGATCCACCATTCAACAGTTGTTTCAATGGGACTACATTACTGATGGCCACGTTTATGTTATTCATGAATTAATGTCTGTATATCCCATCCTATTTCATTCGGTCTCATAGGGCAGCGGATTCAACGACTCTAAGTACAGTCGGGAAAAACCAATGAAACTCGGACCAATATCGAGTCATGACCTTGGAAGTCGGCGCATAGGTCCTCATGTCCTAAGCACATAGCCTTATAGTGAGAAGGTAGAGAGGTAGAAAGCCTTGGGGCAAAAGAGAGGGGAGACCCTCCCCACCACCAACACACTGTGAGTAAACAGAAGAAAAATGCTAGCCTTAGCATATTCAACGGAGCATTTGCGCATGCAACCATTAAGTTATCTCCTGGGTTATTTATTTCTCCAGCTTGTTATTAGCTGTGCGGGGAATATTATTCTAATTATGTCAGCCCAATCAGCAGTATTGCATGTCCGGCCTCATTTGCATTAGCGAGAGCTTTGTCTTTCACACTGTGATACTAATTCAATGAGACATCAAACATTTAAATCAACCCGGGATGCCGAGGTGAGGCCGTTTCGCCCTTCCACTCTATTAGTGCCGGAGCGTAATTGTGTTTGTCACTCCCCGCGTGACTAATAGTATCGGGGTGACTATCGGAGCACAAATGAGCAATGCATTCATATATTATTTTGTTCTATAATATCAATATGTGTTTATTCAGTGGCTGGGAGAGCCAAGTTGAAACGTTCACGTTCCCGACCGGGACCATCGCCACTCGCTCAGGCAATTACATTTGCGGCAATAGATTTCTGGGCACCTAAGTGAGAAAAATGGAGCGAGAGAGATGCTTTCAATGGAAGGACCGTTGACACTGGGACGGAGTCCGTCTTGACTTTGGAAGAGAAGGGAAAGCAGAACCGAAAGAGAGGGAGACGTTGGCTTGGATCTTGTTGGTGAGTCCCAACTGGGATGGACCCATTCAATCGACTTCTGAACGGAGAATCATCAAACAATGCAAAGGGTCTAATCTGGTCGGGATTCGCTTTGGATCCAACTCACTTGTGGGATCTTGCTGGTGTCATGGAGCATGTGGTCAATTCCACCAACACAAGCTTGTTCGGTTTGTGACTTCAGCAACCGAATATAACAAAAGTGGAGAAAATGCTCCTGCCTCGTCTTGCGGATTTAATGTTGTTGCTGTCGTTGTTATCTGCCTTCGAGTCATTTCCAACTTATGGTGGCCCTAAGGAAAACCTATCATGGGTTTGTTCAGAGGGGGGTTGCCGTTGCCTTCCCCTGAGGCTGAGAGTCTGTGACTTGCTCAAGGACACCTACAGGGTTTCATGGCCAAGCTGGGAATCGAACCCTGGTCTCCAGAGTCTTAGTCCAATACTCAAATTGCGACGCTACACTGGCTCCCTTTCAGGCTTAATAGCCAGAGGTAAATGCAAAGGAGCTACTCAAAGTAAAGAAGCCAAGCTCTGAAATATTTCCTTCCTTCCTTCCTTCCTTCCTTCCTGTAAAACTAAAACCGTCTCCTAATCAATGAAGATATTGATCTGTGCTCTCCTGCAGTGTCCGCCGCATGCTACTCTAGTCCTCTCTGTTAATTCATTTTGCCTCTAATTGCTTGGATTGGCACCTGATTAAACATGCATCTCCCGGTCGAGTTTTTGACTGGCGCTTTCCATGTCATTGAGGCAGCGAATCTGCTATAGGTTTTAGCCTTGGAAAACCACAAACTTGGCTTGGACCCGGCACCTTGGAGGGTGGCGGATTCTCCTTCTTTGCAGGTCTTTAAATAGAGGATGAAGAGATGGCTTTCAAGGGTACATGGGTGGGTTTTTGGATTATTAATCATTATTTGGTATTTTAATGCTGTTTAATGTTGTAAGCCCCCCCGATCCAATTGGAGAGGTGAGATTATTATTATTATTATTATTATTATTATTATTATTATTATCATATTTCTGCATGACAGGGGGTCTGAAATCAATGGCCCCTTAGGCCCCTTCCAACTTTATGAACTATTCTTTATCCAATTCATAGTCAACACTAGATCAACACTGGTTCCAATCCCAAAAGAAAGGTAGGATATAAATAAAAGCAATAAATAGACTGGATTTCAAAGGAACTATTTAAAGTGAGGAAGCTACTAAGAGAATAGGAGCCCACTTCTTGGGTAGTTCCTTTTAGATTAAAACTCGGAGTATATTCATCACTCCACTGACCTACAAACTACCAGGCGTTAATGGATAATGCATCCGCAACCCAATTCCCATAACTATTACCCTATTCAAAATGGGAAAGTGTTTTTTCCACTGGGAAGACGAAATCCATGGAGCATCAATGAAGCCACGTTAAGTAATATGAACCCAGATCACCAAACCTTTAGGGAATTTCCGCATTGCTGTGCACTTGTCAGCTTCTCATGCGCAGATCTATTTGGGAGAACATGTCCTGCCTAAATACCCCGGAGGCACCTGATCTTTGTTTGATTTTTGGAATTTAAGCAGAGTCAGCCTTGGTTAATACTTGGATGGGAGACCACCACATTGGAGGCTGCAGGCTCTACTTCAGAGGAAGCAGCTAGCAAAAACGCTTCATAGGCAAGTGTCCCAACCTCAATGCAAAAAATGGATGGGGGTCGCCATAAGTCAACATGCAACGTGAAGGTGCACATGCACACGCACGCCTTGCATGATGTACTTTTTCCACCTGGGATACCTGCTTGGAGAAGAACAGAGTTTTTACAAATTTTCCTCAGTCTGTGTGCTTCTCCAAAAAGGACCTGTCATCCCATGACAAGACAGGAGCTCCCTTGGGATCTGCAGTTTCTGCCTCCTCTGGTCCCTCTGGAGAACATCTGCACCTTTCTCTAGCAAGGGAAGAAAAGGCAAGCTCTGATGTTTTTAATGCTTTAAAACTCTTTACAACTGGCAGCAGGTATAGGAACATCATTAACTTTGAGTCTACTTATTCTCTGTTGGAGGGAGCCAACATTGGACTGTGACTCTGGAGACCAGGGTTTGGATCCCAGCATGTAAACTTAATGGGCAAGTCACACTCTCTCAACTTCATGGCAAAACCCCTTTGAACAAATCTTGCCGAGAAAACCCGATGGATAGTTCACCTTAGGGCCATCATGGCTGCATTCGCAGCTTGGCTTTGGCTGGAGCCGATGTGCGTCGGACTGTTCCTCTCTGGGTTGCTGACACGCATAAAAGCGCCTCTCTTGCTACTTGATCATAATGGTTAATTTATCACACCGGGAGCCGCGCCTGACCTCTGTGCGTCCGAACCCTTCCCTCACCTTCACACCTGCCCAAGCTAATTGTTAAGAGCCAAGTGTAAATGAAAATCAACCGGGCCAGTAATGAACGGAGGCCATTACTTGCAACAAGACGCCGGTGGAGGAAGGTTTAGCAAGCCACGCTTACGCCTCCGTCGTGGCTTTGAGAAAGAACGAAGACCGTGCAAATACTTTGTCCCGAGCGACAAACACACGGCACCCTTCAAAGTAAGAAGCAGAGCACTTTCTTCTCAAAAATGAAATTTCCAACTGTCCAGACTGAAGGAATCCAACCAATGCCATTTTCTCAGCATGAAAAGATAAAGAGTTTTCTCATCTCTTCCAGCTTGCCTTCCTTTTTAATTTATGTTGTTCATTGCTCAATTGTTGTAGTTCCCCACCTCAATCCATGGAGAGAGGCAGGTAAGAAATAAATATTATTTATTTCCTCCACATTTGCTGGGGTTAGGAATGAAGGACCCCCATGAATGTGGAAAAACTGCAAATTAAAAAAGGCTATTATTTGCACCTAAGAGAACCCTTCTCTAGAAATCTCCAATTCCTCCAGTACAGGTCTATGGTCAAGATCTTCTAGATGTTGATCATGGAATCATGCCTAGAGAAGTGATTCCCAACCTGTGGTCCTCCAGATAGTTTGGACTTCAGCTCCCATAATTCCAGACTTTGGGCCAAGTTAGCTGGGGCTTCTGGGAGCCGAAGTCCAAAACAAACGGAGGACCAAAGGTTGGGAATCACTGGCCTACAGAAATGTGTTATCTAGGAACCTTTAGGTTCTCCTGCACAACTCTATGGCCAACTTCCAGCAGAATTGAACTAGAGGACCTAGAGATTCCTAGAGAGAACCTATGAATCAAAACTGCAAATAAATCAAGTTTGCAAATGTGGAGGGCCGACTGTATTATGCAACATTATTCCTCATACGGAATCCCTGTTGAGTGAAACACAACAAAGCTAAGTAGAAGGAGGTGGACAAAAAGTCATGGTGGAACCACCCTTTGGAGGATCGTTTTTTGTGGGTTTTTCGGGCTCTGTGGCCATGTTTTAGAAGAGTTTATTCCTGATGTTTCGCCACCATCTGTGGCTTTGGCATCTTCAGAGAAATAAACCCTTCTAGAACATGGCCACGGAGCCCCAAAAACCCACAAAAAAACCAAAAAAAAAAACAAAACTATGGATGCCGGCCATGAAAGCCTTCGACTTCACTTTGGAGGATTGTCCGTTCATTTGGGAGAGAGATGCGCAAGTGGCACCACTAGCAAGCAAGAGGTGCATTGCAACGTGAGCTCAGTTGGCGAAAGACAGGACAATAATTGTGCTAACCAGGAGCTGAATGGATGGGAATTTTCTTCCCGGAAAGGAAATAGAAAGAAAAGAGAATCCAGTCTATGACGCCTGTCAACACCCGGGCCATCACCAGAGCCATAACTAGTCAAAAGTCCGCTATCAAAGGCTGACGCCTTTCCGGTCCATGCTTCGTGTTTGAGCCTCGTGGTGGCCACAACTCCTTTAACAATATTTATAATGAAGGAGCAACGTTGGGGCGTCAAAGCTGATTATTCATAAAGGCTCCTCCTGGTTGCTGCTTCTCCCCTTCGGGCGAACTGTCGAAGTACCTGATTCCCGATTCTCAAACACAAAAGCGACGACGAGAGCTTGAAAGCGGCCGCGGCTGACTAATAAAGTTTGCATATCCCTAAGAACAAGAGCACACAATCGAGAAGAAAAGGAATGGCAAGATTAAACAAAAGCAGCCGGCTCGGATGGGAAATAATAAAAATTTCAAGAGGGGGGAACTTAGTGGGTTTCTCTGCTCTCTCTTTTCCCTCTTTTGGCGACGGCTCATTTACATTTCTGTGTTATCCAAAAGAAGAATCTGCCCATATATATATATTTTTATCTCTTGACATTCGGCATCAAAGGATATTAAACATCCAGGTACTTGAAACGGATTTGGGGAGACAAGGGAGAAGGCCCCTACCTGCCTCCAGTTTAAAGGTCTTTGCCACCGACTCGCTTGGAAAAGAGAAAGAGGAAAAAGTAAAGGATGGAGACCATCAAGAGGAACATTCTTGCCTCTCCGACTGACTTTCTCTTCTATGGTGGAGGAGTGTAAAGCCTTATGCTGAGATCTGGTGGACAGCAGAGATCTCAGGTGTATCCACACTTCAGAAATGAAACAGTTTGACACCACTTTAACACCTCTCCATCTGCAACCTCCTTGCCAACATCCCCCAGCATTATCTCTATTCCTTGGACCACAGATGCCATCGCTACCGCAAGCTTTATGTCCAGTCGGATCCATATTTTGGAGGATGATGGTGAAGCTTTTAAGCTTATGAGGGTTAGACCTCATGAACTGGAAAATGATCTGCTGAGTATTCAACTAGTTATTTTTGCACATTGAATCCCTTTGTTCCCTGTCAGAAATTATTATTATTATTATTATTATTATTATTATTACTGTAAGCCACTTTGATCGCTCAGAGGAACAGGATATTATTATTATTATTATTATTATTATTATTATTATTATTATTATTATCCTGTTCCTCTGAGTGGCTTAAGTTAAAATAAACCAATCAAGTGCAATATCAATACAACTTCATGTAATAACATTATAACCCCACCTTTTCCTACCCCTCCCGTCAGTAATAATAAGATGCAACTAAATTGTCAATTATTAAAACAGCCACTAATAGTTAAATAATTAACAATTATTAACGATAACCAGAGCAGAGGGAACTAGGCATTTGTCAACAGTCAGTCACAGAGGGACACAAGGAGAAATGGAAGAAGATGGAGTTGTTACTAAAAAAATTACAAAAGAGGTGAAGGAAGGAAGGAAGGAAGGAAGGAAGGAAGGGAAAATACCATGAATTTTGGTGTTTTTTTTTTTTTAGGGTTGCCATATGTCAGAAATGTCTTGAAGACACATAACATCAAGAACAATGCAGGGTATAGCTTTGTGGCAACAGATGGTCTCCATGTCAAAGGCAGCAGTGAATCTACTCCAGGTTTGAATTCAGGCTTAAAATGAATTCTATCCGTTCAAGAAGTTCCGCAACTTGGATACTTCGACAGCTCCCTTAAAGTTCAAAATAAAAAACCCAGGGAAATTATTGCTTGCAAATTTTGCTTAAAGCAGAGTTCAGTGCGCAAAATGGGCACCTTTTCCCCCCTTGAACCAAAACACTGTAAATAAGAGGACACTCCAGTTTCATTAAATGGATGAACCCAGAACACCCAGAAAAGTCTTGATAAGAAAGAGATTCTCCAATATTCTTTTCCGCACATTTATTTTAAATGAAAGGGATGCTCACCTACATTCCTTGTTTCCTCAAAAATAAAACAAAGGAGAATAAAAGCCTTTTGCTTGCTGCCTTGAGAACATCTGCAGGAAATGCATCTGCTCCATTGCTGTTAAATCTCCGTAAACACACTTGAAGTAATCAATGGGAGTTTAATGTGCAATTACTGTCTTATTAAATGCAAACGGACGGCTTCGTACCTTGGCAGCTCAAGGCTGGAGCTCCTTGTCCATAAGACAAAACGGTGTTGCCTTAGACGGAGGCTGCATCTGCACTGCAGATTTAATGCAGTTTGACGCTTCTTTCACTGCCGTGGCTCAATTCTAGGAGTTGTAGTTTTTAAAGTAGGCCAAGGTACTCTTGGTGGGATTAAAGATGTCATTTTACTTCCCGACCTTTCTGCTCTGCTCTTACGAACTTCCCGGGCGGCGACGTTCCACGTTGTACACTACCTAAAGAACATTTTTAAATGAGTTTTTAATATAAGTTAAAGTGACAAATATCACACACTCGCCCGGGGGAGATTAAGACGTAGCTGCCAATTAACACCATTTAATTCAATTTCTTTCCATCTCCCTCCCTCCCACCCCACCCCATAGACAAATAAATGGAGTATGGTCTCTCAAATGTATGGGTAAGAAAGGGGTTAGATGGGGCTGCCTAATGTTTTCTATAATGTGTTTAATTTCTGGCTGCTCTGCTAAATGTTCAGGAAAATTGGCCCCATTTAGGAGCATCTGTTAGACAAGCGGGTTACAATCCGACGGCTGTTTTCTGTGCCGGAGAACCAGTTTTGCTCATTTGGGCGGCATCGTTTGCCATGTAGTTTCTCTTCCTCCTTTTCTTCCTCTCCTCCCTCCATCTCATCTCCTTCCACACGATTTAAAATCAGGGATAACTGGTGGCTACTGGGTCAATGGTGCAGCAAATCCGTTCC
The DNA here is from genome assembly GCA_034509955.1 of Urosaurus nigricauda. Taxonomy (NCBI): domain Eukaryota; kingdom Metazoa; phylum Chordata; class Lepidosauria; order Squamata; family Phrynosomatidae; genus Urosaurus; species Urosaurus nigricauda. The sequence continues at coordinate 1,850,400 of JAOEGL010000012.1, read as the reverse complement.
GTACTTTAGTCTAAACTCTAAAGGAGCTATCTTCGTTGCTGAGCTCTTAATTCCCTTAATAGGTTGGAAAGCACCTCTAATGTTCAGTTGACTATCTGGTGTGGATTCAATGACATGGACGCTATCCACTGCCCTGTTGTTGTTGTTGTTGTTGTTGTTGTTGTTGTTACCTGCCTTTGAGTTGACTGCAACCCATGGTGCCTTATGGATGAAACATCTCCAAGATCCCCTATCCTCGGTTGCTCTGTTTAGGCTTTGCAACTTCATACTTGTGACCTGTCTAGCTTACAGTTTTGAATCTACCTCTCCATCTTTTCTTGCATTATTGTCATTTCCAGTTGTGTCTTCTCATGATGTGGCCAAAGTACGACAACCTCAGTTTCATCGTCTTGGCTTCCAGGGAGTTTTGAGGCTTAATCTGGTCAAGGACCCGTTGGTTTGTCTTTTTGGCACTCTTCTCCAGCACCACCATCTCAAATGAATGGATCTTCTCCTTGTCCACTTTCCTCACTGTCCAGGATGATGAAATGGAGGCTGTTGTACTTTGGACACATCATGAGAAGGCATGAATAATTGGAAAAAGACAATAATGTTAGGAAAGGTGGAGGGATGAAGAAAGAGGCGACTTTTTGGCTGTCCATGGTAACCTCAGCACTCTTCTCCAGCACCACCATCTCAAATGGATTGATTTTCCTCCTGTCTTCCTTCTTAAACATCCGGCTCTCACATCCATAAATGGTGATGGGGAATACAATGGCTTGGATGGTTTTAGCTTTAGTGCTCAGTTGTATATCTTTATGATGTAGGGATCTTCTCTAATCCTTTCACAGCTTTCTTTCCCGTTCCTAGTCATCTTCTGATATCTTGACTGCAGTCTCCAGTCTGACCAATATTTAATCTAAGGAATGGGAAATCTTTAACTATATCAAAATCCTCATTATCTAGGTTGAATTTCTGTAGATTCGTCATGGTCACTATTTTGGTTTTCTTTATTTTCCACGGTAAGGCTGCCTTTGCATCTTCTTCTTGGGCCTTCCTTAGTTATTGTTCCGAGTCCACTATATTTTCTGCTAGTATTATGGTGTCGTCTGCGTATCTCAGATTGCCAATGTTGCTTCCTCTGATCTTCACTCCTCTTTCTTCTGAGTCTAAGCCTGCTTTTCTTATGATATCTTCTGCATACAAATTGGACAAATGGAGTGGTAAAATGCAGCCTTGCCTGACCCTTTTTTCCAATTGGGAACCATTCTCTTTCTCCATATTCTGTTCTAACCGTGGCCTTTTGTCCTGAGCATAGGTTTCCCACGTTAAGCTTTTTGTTCACTCAGATCCATAGAACTTAAAAAGTGAGCTCATTTATTTGGAAGTCTCCAGATAAGGAGACGTCCGATTCCAACCGAATGAGTCTAATTTGCCTTCCCCTTTGCATCCACGATGGCACCCCCCAAATCAAACCAGCTGTGCTTCTCTCCAAGGTGCTTTTTTGTGGATTTGCTTCAACACCTTGGACAAGTTTGGACTAAAACCAACCCTGATCCTAGCTGTCGCTATCATGGTCTCTTTTCTCTTCAGTCCTGAGAGCTTGTGACTGACAGGGCAGAAACAAACACATCGGTAACGGAAACACTCTGCTTGTCTTTGTGCGTTTGCTCAAGACACAACGCCGAGCCGGGCGCCAGATGGTTGCCCGCACTCCACAAGTGCCACCGTTGTCTGCGTGCCTCGGAGGTGCTGTCACCGAACAGATAATATTTAGAGGCAATTTGGCGCCTCGACAAGCCGACCCAGCTCCTGGTATACATGCAAAACAAATGCAAGGTTTGCAAACGGCAAATAACGACGCCGTGCATTTCCGGAGAGACGGAGGGGAGGAGAAGAAGAAATGCTACATTTCCCTTTCCACTCCTCTGTCTATCCTTCTCATGCTGCCCGTTCAGAGAGAGATGTTGATCGTCAGATGCGAAAAAAGAGAGTCACCCAGGTTGCAAAGCCCTGGGAAGATGAGCCCCTGAGCTGCGCATATGTCCAAAGAGCATGCGAGGAAATCCTTGGTTGCCTCTTTACATCTCACCCAGGCTGGTCTTCCATCTGGTCTCTTCTTCTCCAAAGGGAAGGCTGATAATGGCCAGGGGCGAGAAGCTGCCATGGAACCAATTAAGAGGCCTACCAAACCCAAGGAAACCTTGCAAAACTTCTTCTTTACAAAATGGTCCCCATCCTCCAAGAATTGTTTGGCAAAGTTGCCTTCCGTTCACGTCTCAGATCAAAGAGGCTGCCGAGGGATGGAAACCATGTCTGCCAAAATTTAGTTTGCACTTGCGAAAATCATCCAGATGGCCCTTGAAGCAAAGGCCAGGCAGGGAAGGTGGGTCCCATGGATGTAGATGAGGAGTTGCGGGAAGGAATGAACACATCCCCATCCCCAAAATTAAGAGTCCTGCTCCTCCAATGAGATTTTCCATTGGTCTCCAAATTTCTAGCATTGTTGAGGGTGAGATATAGAAATCTCTTGGAGGGTGGTGGAGTCGCCTTCTTTGGGGGTCTTTAAGCAGAGGATGGATGGCTATCTTTTGGGGGTGCTTTGGTTGTGTTTTCCTGCATGGCAGAATAGGTTGGATCTGATGGCCCTTGAGTTTTCTTCCAGTTCTATGATCCTATAAAAATCCAACTCTATGATTCTATGATTCACACCTAGGACTCTTCTGTTGGTCATGTTGGCATTCCCTTTCTTTCCCAGCAACAGAATAGCTGTGGAGGGTGGGTTGTTGCATTGCGATGGTGTGTCCTTACAGAAGAGAGATTTCCAATGTTGTGGAGAGAGGAAGAGTATACCAACCTTTGCAACGACGATATATACAGTATATACATATGCATATGTGTGTGTGTATATATATATATATATACATTCAAACAAAAATAGACCAAACAGTGATACCTTTATTGCCCAACTGAAATGCACAATATACTTGTTGCAAGCTTTCGCAGCTCCATGGGCTTCTTCATCATCAGGCAAGATGGTGGCAAACCAAACAAGAGCAAAAAATTGGAGATGTTAGTCAGATGCCTGCATTTTGTTGTTTCTGTCCTTACTAAATACTAAAATGAGAATGGGATGATGACAATGATGACGATGACGACAACAACAACAAAACCTCAAAGGATGACATCTCCACTCCCTTCCTTCCAATTGTTGTTGTTGTTGTTGTTGTTAATATTATTTTATTTATACCCTGCCTCTCCAATGAGATCGAGGTGGCTTACAACAATATAAAAAATGCAAAAAATACAACAATATAAAATGCAATAAAATACAATGCCCCATAAACCCACCCACCCACCTTAACCAATAAAACAACAGTAAACAATAACACTAAAAGACGGAAGAAACTACTTGCTGCGAAGTTTTCCAAAGTCTTGGTGTTGAACATGTTTCCTTTGAGTTGATGGCAGTCAGGACTTTTAAAAGGAAGAAGTGGGGGATAAAAACCCCAAACAAGTCCTGTCCAAATGTAACATTTCTATTAATGAGTCTGTTATGCCACATTTCCCCTCGAAGGCTTATAATTAATTACCTCAAATCTGCCGGTAATCCAGTTGTGCTTAGCAAAGGCACGGATAAAAGAAGTCAATTTTCTGCCAGTGTTTATGATGTTTAAACATTTTAATATTTGATGTAACCTGACAAGTGGGTGAGTTTGCAATACACGCAGTTTGCAAACGGTGCCCCGAGTACACTTTCTATGGGGGAAAAAAAACCCAAAACCTCTGTTTGACTGAACGCTGGCTGGGAGAGAAGGCATTGTGGCTTAATTAACTTGGAAATTAAAAGATTTGCAGGTGTCTTCGATTTTTTGTTGGTGTTCTTGTTGGAACGGAAGACCAAAATAGTTTTGGAGCGGACCGCTGCAATGGATAAGTCTCACCTTTCCCGTTTATGAAAATGCGACGTGATCTTAGTACGAAAAGGGATCTTGTCACACCTTTGCAACTAACTGGAAGAAAGAAGTTGGCAGCATGAGCTTTCCTAGACTTATATAGCTCTGTCCCTAGGCCTTTGACTCCACCAAATGCATCTGAGGAAGTAGGCTCAAGTCTACGAAAGTTCTTGCCACCGATTTCTTTCTCTCAATTCGTCTCCAAGGTGCTCCGAGAGCCCTTTGCATATTGATTTTGCAGACAAACGCAGCTATATATTTGAATGCAATCTCCATAGCAGACCAATTTTAACATTTATACTGTTATAATATCTCCAGTGCTGTGCCATATTTGAACGTAAGTCAAAGTTGGTTTGATAGCAAATGACAAGAGAGGCATCTATCAGTAAAGAAACCACAGTGAAGCTCCTTTTTGCAAAGCCTTTTTGGTTTGCTTTTGCTCACCTGCTCCATCTTTTCTTCCTCGTCCTCTACCCGGAAGTTCTTTAGAAGCATCAGCTTTGGGAGGATGGTGAACCAAGGTTGGAGAAACGATGAACTTGGGAGTGTCAGGTTGCAGCCGCATGTCTGTAGAAAACAAGGCGATAAAACTTGAACTGGGAAAGAGTGGGCTTTTCTATGCTTGCAACAGGTTTGGCAAAGAGCAACGGCCTCCAGAATCCCTTGCTGAGCCTGCATGAGCAAAAGGACTGGGATTCATGGAGAGCCGTTTCCCCCCTTGAAACATGCTGCCTTGCATTTGCATCTACTTTCGTAAGCAATCTCTGGTGCAACAGGTACATTTACGCTAAGACTGGAACCCTGTTGGTGAATTACAACGCTAGCCTGGTGTATCAGTTTGAGTGTCGAGCTACAACTCCAGAGACCAGGGTTCAAGTCCCACCTCGGCCATGAAACCCACTGGGTGACCTTAGCCAAGTCAAAGGACTTTATCAGATGGGAGGAATTTCTCTTTATTTCGAATGGAGCCAATTGGAGCCAATTCTAATTCACATAAATTCGCTAGTTTAGCGTATTTATGTGAATTCCAATTGCGTTCGGAATCCATTCAGAATGACTTCCCATTACCCGAAAATGACGCCCCGTTGCCCGAAATTGCATGAGATGCTTTAATACTCAATAAGGTAAAACCCATGATTGCGTTCGGAATGACTTCCCTTTTGCCCGAAATTGCGTGAGATACACTCATACGCAATTACGTGAAACCCCATGATTGTGTTTGGATTGCCATTGGATTATACTTCCAATTTCCGTCGTCTGATAAACTCCATAGTCTCTCAGCCTCAGAAGAAGGAAATAGCACACCTCCTCTGAACAAATCTTGCCAAGAAAACCCCATGATAGCTATGCCTTAGGGCAGCGCTGCCCAAACTTTGGCCCTCCAGATGTTTTGGACTTCTGTTCCCAGAATTCCTGACTGGGGTGCATCTGGGAGCTGAAGTCCAAAACACCTGGAAAACCAAAGTTTGGGAACCACCGCCTTAGGGTCTCCGTAAGTGAGAAAGGACTTGAAGGTATGCAACAAGAACAACTTACATTTGTGGAGACTTGACATCTTTACCAACCATGCAGTGACCAAAAGTCACTGTAATAATAATAAATTTTATTTTTATCTGCCTCTCCAATGGATCGAGGTGGGTTACAGTGGTAAAAAAAATTACAATAATGAAACAAAAACAAAATACATACATACAACATCAACCTTATTTTTAATACACCACCCTGAGATCTTTAGACAGAGGGCCAGATAACTAAATAAGAAATAAAGAAGAGAGAGGGAGTGAATGGCTGGCGAGTGAGAAGCAACCGTGTTTCCACCACTTCAACAAACTTTGCCACTCCATTTCCATCCAATTCTGTTTATTCCTCTCCCATTGGAACAAGGACACATTTTGCTTTCCGTCGCGGGTTGCGTTGGGCTTTGCCTTCACATTTGGTTCCTCCCGAACAATCCGAAGAGAAAGTATGTTTATAATTCTAATTTTGGGGAGGGGAAACCCTCGCCGCATTAATATGCTGATTTCTCTCCCCCCTCCACCCCACCCCTTGCATCATTATTTGCCTTAACCTGTTTGGAGAAATTACGTCGACAAATATCTCGTACGCGGCACTCTAAACTACCAGCTTGAGCAAACAACACAAGTCGAGACAGCCTCGTGCCATTGATTCGAGCCACTTCAGAGGCGTCCGTCATTAGAAGGCTTGGCTCGGAGCCACGGCTGGCTGGCTGGATCTTGCAAGGCACATCCACCCGAGCATCTGTTTCCAAAGTCCCCGTCCCTGGTGGATAGGGCCCACCTACGCTGTTTCTCGTCAGCCACACGCAAGGAGGACAGATGGCCCCTCGACGGGATCGGAACCCCGGATTTTCCTGAGCGAGGGGAGATGACACTCGGGGTTGGCTCCAGATTGCATCTCCTTCGGCTCTGGGAGGCGTTAAAAATTGGCTCCAGAAAAGAAGAATGGAAATTTTTTAAAAAGGGGGGCATCTATTATTGATGGGCGGCGGTGCCAAGTCTGCCCCTGGCTTGGGCAGATGATCACCCCGATGCCTCCTCCTGCAATGCGCAGAGGTATGCTGAAAGTACATCAAAAGGGACCGAGGCCTGATTCCTACTACTTTTTAAACTGGATCGCAAATCAGTTTGAAACAGTTCAAATGACCCTGGTTCCCACTTAATCCAAATCTCTGAAGCGATTCCAATGGGGAGGCCATGCACTAGACCCATTTAACCTGTGTCTTTTTAATGCTGATTTTTTTCCACGTCTTTTTGGATAAATCAATTCTGTGCAAGAGTCCACAAGGGGCCATCCAACCCAATCTCCTCCATCCATTCAAGAAGACACCATCCAAGCCCTCTCTGTGACAGATGGCCATCCAGACTCTGTTTAAAGACCTCCGAAGAAGAAGACTCCATCACACTTGGAGGCAGCGTCTTCTACTATCAAACAGTTCTTACCATCAAGGAGTTCTTTCTAATGTTTAGATGGGATCTCTTTTCCTTTTTGAACCCATTGCTTCGTGTCCTGGTCTCCGGAGCTGCAGAAAACAAGGTTGTTCCATCCTCACTATGAGATCCTTTCCAATATTTAGGCACGGCCATCATGTTCCATCGTAACCTTCTCTTCTCTGAGTTAAACATACCCAGCTCCCTAAGCTGCTTCTCATAGGGTTTGGTGGTTTCCAGACCTTCCATTATTTTGGTCACCTTTCTCTGGACACACTCCGGTTTTTCCAAGATCCTTCTTGAATTGTGGTGCCCAAAAATGGACACAATATTCTTGGTGAGGTCTGACCATAGCAGAAAAGTACTATCCTTTCCCTCTGTTTGCAACCTTGGAACACACTCGTAGACAAGCAATTGGTTGCAAACCATCAACATTGAGGACAACCAGAATTGTTGTACCATTTGAGTATCCATTTATTACTGTCCAAACCTGAGCATGGATCTCAATGACAATCTCTCCAAAGCAGCTATCCAAGTTGCACTCAGTGTTTATCGATCGCCGCCACGATTGTAATAGGTTTAATTATGTGACCTTATTGATTTGTCGTTCATGATCGATGGATGCCATGCGTGTCTTTTTGTGTCGGGGAGAAGGAGGTGGAAGAGCCAGATGGAAAGCAGAGCTTGTTTGAGACAGAGCTTGGAAAATTTTATCTTGTTGGCCTGCAGCTCCCAAAAGAGTCAGAAACGACAAAAGTGCAACAGAAACAGAAATGCAGAGTGCAAATTTGGAAAACTCAGATTTCCAATGAGAAAATAAATGTCTCATTTCTTACGCTTGATGCATACTATTATGCAGGCATTAAGTGAACAACGGTTGTTGGTGCTCAATGTCCCATGATGAATGACATCCACAGGGCCTGCGTCTTAGGTTGCAAGTCTTGCCCCCAAATATTTAGGGCCTTCCAGATGTGTAGTTATGGGTGTGTATGTGCAAAATGAGGGCATCACCTTTCTAAATATAAATGCTGCCCCCAGATGAAAATTTCCTTTTAGCACTGAAGCGATTTAAAATGCATCTGCACTGCAGAATTAATGCAGTTTCATACCGCTTCAGCTGCCATGGCTCAATGCTATGGAATTCTGAGATTTGTAGTTTGGGGAGATATTCAGCCTTCTCTGCCAGAGGGTTTTGGTGCCACAGCAAACTACAAATCCCAGGATTCCATAGGACGGAGCCAGGACACTTAAAGCAATGCCAAGCCGCATGAATTCTGCAATGTAGCAGCATCTTTAGACACCGAAAATTGTTCCAACCTAGAACTCTTCTGTCTGCTTCTCATCTCTTGGACACTTTCTCTGACCATTTTCTTTGGGTGCCAAACCCAAACTCAGTGCAGTTTTAAATTACTTTGAAATTTGAAGACTGGAAGAAAATTTCATTTGGAGTTTTTTACCGCCTTTCTCTTAGCAACAGCCCTAAATACCTCTGAACTGGCAACCTTTGCTTAGTTTGAGTTCATTTCTTGCATCTTACATTTAAACAGCTTCCCAGTTTTCTTTCTCCAGGTATGAGAGGGAAGTCTGCACCCTTGACACATGAAATCCTGTTTTACTGGTTGCGAGCCACGAATTTACGCTCGCATGAAGACATTGGGGTTATGCTGGGTGCATGACACCATTGCATAAAATGCAGGATTGTGAGTAGTTGCAGATTGCTCCTCTGCCCTTGTGTAACGTCGCAAAAAAGCAACTTGTGCAATTGCATTCACACCTGAGTAAAACCACTAACACAATCCTGGTCTTGCAGCACATTTTTGCCGACGACCGTAGCCTAACGGAGAGTTTTGGAGGACTCAAAATTTTCTCATCATTTCAGGATATTTTCCTTGGCTCTAATCACAAAGACATTTTATATTTCAGTCGCTGTGGACCAGCAGAGCAATCTATGCCTTTTCTTTGCCCGGAGCATCCATTTGTCTCTTTATATCAGCTTTTGCACTCCTCCTTGTATCCTCAATGGGGAAAAAAATAATACCTAAACAGAAATCTCCTTTTAAAATTCTTATTCTTTCCTGGCGGATGCCGTTGCCATTCTGACAAGGCTTGTTAGGGAATAAAATGCATTTCGCCTGGTAGAAAGGAAGAGATGAACAGAGAGAGAGAGATCTTCCTTCCTTTTCTTTATAACAGTCAAGTTTGCCTTTTGATTTTTAGCAGAAAGATGGTGCTTCAGATCAATTTAAAACTGGAGCAAACCTAAATGCCGTTCTTTTCAAGGAAATCTTTCCGCAAAGTTCAATTTGCCGACACCGCTTGGCTAATATAAGGCAAATGTAAAATACGTCGGTTAGCAATATTGCATGGCATTAGAATATTTAGCCAGCCAAAGATCTGACATTTGGTTAGTTAAAAGATGAAAATAATATTGCAATTTTTAAAAGGGGCATTGTTTACATGCAATGTTTTCTCTTCCAGCTGCGTCTTGAAATACGTTCTGAATTATCCAAACCCCCAAAAGGTGCAAAAACTCTTGTATCCCAGGATATCCATCCAAAAGAGACTTGTATTTTTCAATTCCTCATGGAAACTCTACCTCTGTTTAAATTAAAATTTAGAATTAAGGAAATTTAGAGTTAACCAGTCCAGCTCTGCAGCCTTCGGGTCTTGAAAAATCAAAATTGAAGAAATTTATAGTTAGAATAACATTATTTCTCTATCTGTCCAAATTTCATAAAGCATTCTTTTTCCCTGTATCAGTGGAAGTATAGGTTTCATCAATGACAGATAAAGAATTACTAGATATATTACATTAAAAAAACCAAAGAGAGACAAAAAAATGCATTTGATATTATACTCCTAAAAATATTCTTACAGCAGAAAACAAAGGTGTGTGTTTTTAATTTTAAAAATTGCATTCATTAATACAGTGTCAAAGTACACATTTAGGCACAATATATATTGACCATGAACGTATCATTTTGGACGGCTGCCGTTGATGCTTTCACTTTATCATTTGGAAACAAGCCTGTGCCATAATTCATAGGAAAAGCCTTTAAGTGGGAGCTTTAAGGATCCGTCCGTTTATATAGTTTTGATTTTTGAGAAATAATTTGTGCCTGCAGGACACAATCCAACGGGATATTTTCTTGCACAAAGGCCGAGGTTCATTTTAATGGGGTTTGCACAGAATTTTCTTGTGGATGGGTGAACCCCAATTTTTAAAGCAATATTATTTTGCACTTCTTGGATTTATCGGCTGCAGTTTGAGGTTCCCTGCGCATCTGCTCCCGTCGCTGTCTTTTGAATTTCACGTGTCGCTTTTGTTCCTGTTTCATTTATGATCAAGCGGCCGCCAAAGGAAATTAAGCTCCCTGCCTTTTAATACTTAAGAGTTTGAAGTTGCCCAATCCTTTCACTGCGATTCCAAACACACCTCTTTGGAGAAGAAATGCAATTCAGATCATGAGAAAGTAGCCGAGGTGCAACCCTTCCATAAAAAATTGCAAATAAATCCCGGCGACAGTTAGGATACTGGCGCATAAACGCATTTTTGGGATGTCGCAGTTTGTCTGTTCGTTTAGATGTTTGCTTTAAAACATTTAATGCTTAACTCAAACATTTGGGATCGGAGAGGTTGGGTGCCTGAAGAGCATTTTAAATATCTTGTTAAGATGGCAAAAAACCTTCACCTCATTTGGGGGGAAAGAATAGTTCAGTTGTAATTCTTCAGTACCAAGATGTGGAATTGTAAAATTTAAAGCTGGGTGTTTTTGAGGGCTTTTGGTGCAGCCCTAATTGTCCTGAAGGCTTAATTGCAAATTGCAAATTGTGCAAATTGCAAGTTGCAAATGAAAATTGCAAACTGTGTAAATTGCAAATTGAAAAATTGCAAAAAAAGAAAAGAAAACCCTTTTTAAATGACATCCAAATGATAAGATTGTAGGTAGGTGCCACAGCTATCCAAAGTGAAACGTGACCATTCTTTTGGAGTTGAAAATTGGCCACGATGAAGGCGTCAGTATCCTATCTCCAATTGAAAACTCATGGCCTTAAGAGGATGAAAACCTTTGTGTCAGGGCTTAAAAGTTTGGAAGCCTCCCTCGAGCTTCTCTGATAAAGTGCCGCAATCCCGATCCTCTTAAAGCCATGGGAATGTCGCCTTTCACTTTATATAACAGATTTTTGCAAAGGACGGGAAAAATGCACCATAATGGAACCGGTTTGGGGAAAGGATATCACTTCTCCAGTCCTGCTCCAGCCTTGCAATTTTCCCCCGGCGCTACCTGCTTGTTTTCTCTTTGTTCGGCTTTCTTTAGGTGGTCAAATAAGACTTTTCGTGGAAGCATTAAATGCAATTACGGGGGGGGGGGGACAGTTAAAAAACGGCAACGGCGGTCTATCCATCCCTCTGTTTTCCAAGACGAAGCAACTGCGCAACCTGGACATAAACCAGTCACTCGGCCTAATTAAAGGCATTCTCCTTCTCTATTAAAAATTTAGAAGTGCTCCCCGAGTGTAAACAAGTCATTTCGAAAGGGACGGAAGGAAACCCTAACGCCGGCAAATAATTGGAAAAGCTTTCCTCTCGCCGAGCTGTTTTCGGGAGCGCCTTGCTCCATAAATTACTCTAATTCTTCTCCTATCAGGGAAGAAATATTCCCGAAAAGCAAGGAGCAGTTAACTGTTTGCGATTAAAGTCCTTGAGCGGTATTTATTCTAATCCTTTTCTGGGAGTCGGCGCACCTTTTGTGTGTGTGTGTTTGTGTGTCCAGTACAAAAGGGATTCCAGAAACACTTGCTTTTTAAAAAAATCGTGCTAAAAAAGAAGCAATTCTTGCATACAGGTGTGACATTGTTTGCTGGGAATGATACACACATACAGGTTCAATCCCTGGGATTTCCAGAAATAGGGCTTAGATTAAACTGGTGCCCATCAATGTTAGCGACAAATATATTGAATTGACTATTGGACTAGAACTCAAGGAGAGCAGGGTTCGAATTCCGCCTCCAAATTTTTTGGCTGTGACTTCCAGAGAGTATGGCATTTTGATGGTCAAGTTTGGGGCCTCGCAGTGGTTTGGGTGTGTTGGGATATAAATCTGGAGAATAGGGTACGATTCCCAGCTCAGCCTTATAACCCGCTGACTTTGGCCAAGTCACACTCTCTCAGCCTCATGGCAAGGCCATGGCAAACCTCCTCTGAGCCAAATCTGGCCAAGAAAACCCCATGAGAGCTTCACTTTAGGGTCGCCGTAAATCCAAAACGACTTGAAGGCGCACAACAGCGACATCCAATCTTGGCGACTCTGAAATAAATGGGTCCCTGGTTTCATTGGAGAAGCAGGTATAAATAAATTGATTATATTATTGCTATGATCATTGACAGCTTCTTACACGTTCCATTTTGGGTTTGTTCTTGTTGTTGTGTGCCTTCAAGTCGTTTCTGATTTATGGAGATCCTAAGGCAAACCTATCGTGGGGTTTTCCTGGCCAGGTTTGGTTCGGAGGAGCTTCGCCGTTGCCTTCCCCTGAGGCTGAGAGAGTGTGACTTGGCCAAGTGGGTTTTAAGGCCGAGCTAAGAATTGAATCCTAGTCTTCAGATTTGAAAACCAAAACCCAAACCATTATGCCATACAAGGCCCAAAACTTGACCGTCAAAATGGCCAGCTCCGTACTCGCTGGCATGCATTTTTGGAAGCATATTTTTTGAAAAGTTACTTTTCCAAACTTTGTTCTTCTAAGGAGTTCATCACACGGAGGAGATCCGTGAATATCCCGGAAAAATAGCATAATTACGTGTAACAACTTCAGACAACGGTGCACAAAACCTGCCGTTAAAGTGGTCACAAAGAAGCATTAATGCGCATCTTTTTCCTTTCTGGATTTCAGTGGCAATGCATTTCCCATATCGCTATATTTGCACAACTGCGTGTGATAATCATTTGTGCAATTACTCGCCATTTCGGCTTATTTCTGGGATGTTTTAAATGCGCTTTAATCTCTCTTTTAATGTCAAAGTCAGCTAGAGATGCATCCAACTTAAGGATGGGAGAGATACAGATATTTCTGATCAACCAGTAGCTCAAGACCCAGTAAAATAGAGAGCCATGGTCTTTGTCCCCGTTTGCCCATATCAGTCCAAAACACACTGCAGAAATAATCCAATATGAGACCGCTTTAACTGTCCTGGCTCAATGCTAGCGAATTTTGGAAACTGCGGTTTTGTGAGATATTGAGCCTTCTCTATCGGAGAGCTCTGGTGCCACAATAAACTACAATTCCCCGGATTTCCTAGCAGTTAAAGCAGACTAGATTATTTCTGCAGTGTGTTTTGGACTGTCAAAATTGTCAAATTTTGGCAGGCAAATTGTCTTGCAAATCGGATCCCGTTTTTAAACAGGTGCAAAGCAGGACAGTCCTACGTTTCCAATGATGCCGGTTTAAAGCCAAATCCTTCCCTTCTGCAACTTTCCCTTGAAAAACCCTCCAAAAAAACAACCCCAAAACCACAATTTTCCAAGCCAAACTCAACACTGACAGCCGCGCATCTCTTGCATGCGCCGAGCATGAGCACCGAACCGTGCGGCAACATTTCTCCATTGCATCCCAGATGGGTTTTCTATGTATGGGTAATATTTTATACCCAGAGAGACCGAGAGAGATGAAACACGAGGTTTCTTGACATGGTGGCTGTTGTTTTATTCCAATAACATACAGAGGAAAGAGAAAAGAGGATAGTCCAGACTTGCAAGAAAGTCAATGTTTGTGGAAAGACTAGGAACTCGAGTCAAACCGTGAAACCCTTTTGCGGCTTTCTTTGAGCATCCTCTAGCGGGAAGAGCCTGTCTTTGCACCCTTTTCCCCCCCAAAGAGTTTTTCTTAAGATTTACCCATCCTGCTTTTATAAAGCTATTTATTTTAATTTTTCATTGTATAGTGTTTTTGTGGGGTTTTAAGGCTAGAAGAGTTTATTCCTGACATTTCGCCAGCGTTTGCAGGGAACGGATGCCGGCCGTGAAAGCCCTCGACTTCACGTTTTCATTGCTATGTTTGAAATTGTTTTAATATTCTTACCGGTTTAATTCTACAGTATTGTTAATCTTGTCGTGCCCCTTTCTTTCCTATGAAATATTGCCTAACAGTACCTTGTATTTGCCAGTGGTCTCCCATCCACATATTAACAAGAGCTGACCCTGCTTAGCTTCCAAAATCAAACAGGATTTGGTGCTTTTAGGTTGTGTGTATGGCCTTTCAAGTTGCATCCTGACCCCATGAATGCCCTAGATTTTTCTTAGGCAAAGGAAAACTCAGGTGTTTTTTGCCTCTGAAATGAGAGCCTCCAACACTTGGTGGTTTCCCATCCAAGGACTATCCAGAGCTGACCATGCTTAGCTTCCAAGATCAGATGGGATATGGTTAAGATATTACGTATATGTGTGCACTTTCAAGTTACTTGTCAACTTACGGAGACCCCATAAATTTCAGTTTTTCTTAGGCAAGGAAGCTTCAGAGGTAGTTTCATTGGTGGCTTCCCATCCAAGCACTAACCAGAGCTGACCCAGCTTAGCTTCCAAGGTCAGGTGAGATCTAGTGCCTTGTATGTTTCTTTGCGTGTCTGTGCGCCTTCAAGTTGCTTTCAGCCCCAAAGTTTTCTTAGGCAAAGGGAGACTCACGAGGCAGTTTTTGCCTCTGAAATGAGCGCCTCCAACACTTGGCATCTGTTGGTGGTTTCCCATCCAAGGACTATCCAGAGGTGACCATGCTTAGCTTCCAGGATCGGATGGGATCTAGTGCCTTTAAGATTATTCAGGCCCTGTGTGTGTTTGTGTGTGTCTTCAAGTTGCCTGTTGACTTATGGAGAGCCCATGGATTTCAGAAGTTTTTCTTAGGCGAGGTGGTTTTGTTGGCAGTCTCCCATCCAAGAATTAACCAGGCCTGACCCTGCTTAGGTTCCAAAATCATATGGGATCTGGTGCCTTTAGGGTTTTTAGGCCCCATAAGTTAGGGGTACAATGAAGAAAACCAAAGCGCGAATAATGCAGACAGGGATCCGGGAGAGCGATGGCACTTTTGCAACTGAGAAGTGGACGTCTCCAAACACATACACAACAACAAAATAAAATGTGAATATTGTACTTTTTCTCTTATAGTAAAAACTCCATGTTTATTGGTACTTTCAACAGGAACGTCTTGCCACCGCACAAGGATCCTTTCCCCTTTCTCTCTCATTTTCCCCTTTGGGAATGATAATTCCTCTTTTTTGGCTTTTTAGCGATTTTGGGGAGGGAAAGCCACGCAGAAAGGGAAACGACACGGAAAAGCAAACCGACAAAACCCTTCTCGCCTCTATGGGATACGCAAGCCGAGTTAGTGAGGCTACTGTGTCAATGGCACTAGTTTTGGAAAGAAGGGAGGAAGGGAATAAGAGAAGCAAGGGAGGGAAATAATAAAGCACATTTCACGGCGGGAATGTTTCATTTCATTTCTTCTTTTTTTCCCGTTCCAGTTCTCAGTCTTCTCCGCCACAAAGGTTCAGGAGTGCCCTCTGGTAATCTCCCTTTGTGTCTTGCTGCAAGGAGACAAAAGCAAGAAAGAGTTGCAAAAACGAAACTGTGGGTTTTGCATGTTGCAAAGACGGAGAGATTGCAAGGTTTGCAAGCTGCAAACACAAACGGGAAGTTTTCTTGCAGCTCTGTGCCTTCGAACGCCGTTGCCATCTAACAGGGGCTGCGTCCGCACTGCAGAAATAATCCATTTTAACGTGACTTTAACTGCCATGGCTCAATGCTATGGAATTCTGGGGGTTGTATGTATATATGTGTGTGCATGTGTATATATACACACACATATATATACATACACACATATACATATTGAATATTTCCACACCGTGGATGGTGGAATCCATGCATACAGAACCGATGGATAGAGCGGACCAACTGTGATTAAAAAGAAGAAAAAGGGAAGAGGAAAAAATAAATATGGCAACACCTTTAAAACCAACTGGTTTTTATTTGAGCGCGAACTTTCGTGGCTATGGGGCCACTTCTTTTGGATGCAATGCAGCAAGTAAGAAGCGAGTTTCTCAATTCCCTTACAGCAGGGAAATTAAAGGAGAAAATGTAATAATGAGCGTCACAAAACGGTGCAAAGCGACGCCTTCCACTTTGTGCCAACTATTGTTACCTCTCTTGCTGCATCATCACATCAGGGAGAGCCGGGCAAACGCAAAGCCGTGGCGGCAGCTGTTTTGCTGATGTGGCCATTAAGAATACGTGAACCGTTCAGTGTTTTTATCCACGTCCCAGGAGGTTTTGTATTCCAAGGGGGGATATTGCTTTACGTAAAAATATCAGAAGGTTTGTGGGAGTCCTGAAAAATTCACACGGGCAGCATATTCCTATTTGGAAGGAAGCGGGTGAATATCAGACGATTCACTCACTTACTCCCAAATAGTTGTGCATTAGGAATGTGCTGTCCATGTGAATTTTTCACAGCCTAAGACTTGTTTTCATTACCTTTAAAACCTGGATTAAAATCTGCGGCGGAGTGGAAACTCACCTGGATGAAGTAATAGAGGGACTTTCCGTATTTCCTCTTGAATTCGCTCTTAATTTTCAGCATGTCAACCTCAGAGCGAGAGACCATAATCCTGATCAAGATCTTGTCCCGGGTTCCCTTGCCCTGAAAATGATGGGATTTTATTTTCACAAAAATTAGCTGGAATACACCTTGCAAAAGCTACTGTGCAAAACAAACCCAAAAACAGCACCCAAAAAAGTAACTTTTTTTTTGGAGGGGAATATAGAAACCACTTGTTACACCAAGTAAGCAAAATCGCTCTTGCTCCTCATGTTGCTCTGGAGCGTTTGGGCGCATCCACACAGTAGAAATGATGCATTTTGATAACACTGTAGCCACTGTGGCTTCATGCAACAAAATCCAGGGATTTGTAGTTATTTATTATTTATTTTTATTTATTTCCAGGATTTATATCCCGCCTTTCTCCACGATGGGATTTTGGTAAGGCAACAGCGCTCTTTGGTAAGGCTACAAATCCCAGGATTCGACAGGATGGAGCCACAGCACTTAAAAGTGGTGCTAAACTGCATTATTTCCACAGTGTGGCTGCATCCTTTGTTACACTCCCAAAAGTAACTAGGTAAGTGTAACTACTTCACACCTGATTCATTATTGCAAGTTGTAATTAACTTAATTTTGAACTATTCCTATTGCAAAAGTCTCTGGAGCAACTTTTCCTGGTCCATGACTTTAATAAACAATATCTATCTATCCCATGACAAAGAACAGAGGAACTTGGGGTAGGATATACTGTCTCCAGGAGTTCCATCTGCACAAAACCCATGGAAAGGACCTTTTGAAATCCCTCGCTCTGCTTTCTGAGACATTACCTTCATGGAGTCATACAGGCGGTCAGCAAAATACAGCTGCTTGTTCTGAATGCACTGAACTGTGGAAGGATGCAAACAAGATTGAAAGTTTACTGCAGGAAGGTTAAGATACATGGGAGGAAAATTCAAGAAGCACGGGGCATTTTTAATTGGAAGTACAGCTGGAATCTCCCTTGTCCAAAATGCTTGGGATCGGAAATGTTTTGGATTTTGGAAGTTTTTCAGATTTTGGAATATTTGCACGTACACGATGAGAGATCTGGGAGATGGGGCCCAAGTCGAAACAGGAAATTTATTTAGGTTTCGTATACACTTTATATATATTTATATTATTTGTCATATCAAATCCATAATTATTTGTCCTATCAAAATCCATAATGATGGCCCCAAAACCTGCCCTCGACTTATATATGAGGTTGACTTATATATACGGTACTCTTTTTGGACTACAGTTCCCATAATCCCCCATCCAGTAGAGACTAGGGACATGGTGGCTGGGGAATTCTGACAATTGTGGTCTAGACAAGTTAACATTTCCAGGCTTGCCATCCCATTCTAATATAGTATAAAAATGGTCCAAGCCGCAAATATGCCTAAGGACAACGGTGCAACTTGGCACCATCCATTTATTTGTGCGGTGTCCCTTTCCCTTGTTTTGGTTTATGAGCATCGCAAATCCCAGCATTCAGCTTCTGCCCATTGGACTTGCTTACCAAGGTTAATGAAGGCATTTTCCAGGTCTCCTTTCACTTCCTTCTTGATGCTCTCCAGCATATCGTAAGGACTGTAGCTCTTGTACCTCTCAAACACTGAAAAGGCGAGGAAGCACAATGAGGAGACAAGAGCACGGATCAAACCAGGGCAAGCCAAGTGCAGGGCTCCATGCGCCTTGCTTTTGTGGGTCCCAAAATCATATTCATTTCTCCCCTCCCTCTCATTCTCTTTCTCACATACAGTATAGGAACACACACATACACATGCACAGCCTTGCAAAGGCCTGGAATTGCACCGAGGGGCTACCCTTTACCTTTCTGAAGGTGAGGAACACTCCTCTCGGTCATGATGTTGATCCACTTGGGAACGTCGGTGCCCTTCCTCTTCACGCCGGCATCGTACAGCTCCTGGAATTGGGATGAATAAAAGAGTAAAAATGGTTTAGAAAGAGACCTGACATCTCACCAGTCTTGATGGCTTTAAAATGGCGTATCAAGATATATCTCTTCCAACAGGCCTTTCCAAAGTCACAGTCCAAAGCTGAAACCACTACACCACACTGTCTCCGTAAGCAAAGTTGTCACAATCCTAATACTTCCCTTCCAAAGATTCCTCTTTGCACCACTTTACAGAGATGGTTTGCACTGTACAGATATTAATGATACGGTGGTTTCTTGGTATAATGTTATTGTGTTTTTGTGACTGTTACCCGCCTCAATCCTTTGGGGAGAGGTGGGCTATAAATAAATAAATTATTATTATTACTAACCCTATTGAAGTATTGGTTTAGTGAATAATTGCATGCCTCGATTAAGCAATATTCATCCAACCCTACGACTTGAAGGCACACGACAACTTTGTGCTCCCATGATTTACACAGCAGTTGTGCAATACCACCTTTCCGGTGAAACTGCATGTGCAAATACACAACGCATAACTACTGCCAAAATTTTTGTTTGGGGAGACGCTAGAGTCCTCCAGCGGAGAATTATAGACAACTCCCTAAAGTTGCAAATCCCAGGATGCAGCCACAGCATTTAAAGTGCAATCGTCACAGTGCTAATTGCGGAGTGTGACTTATACTCAAGAAAACAAAACCAGAGAGATCTGTAAAAGGACAACCAACCAGCCATACACATATATATATAAGGAATGATGCCTGATCAGCTGATAACAGATCAATAAGTAATATAATTTCAGTTTAGGGCAATAGCCCATAACAGAAATGCCCTGATGAAGTAGAGTGGCACCTACCCTGGCATCTTGGTCAATCAGTTCGTAATCCACCACAGAAGCATCTTCATTCCTCCTCCCCTTAAATGGAAAAAGAAAACATAATACATCAAGTAAATGCTTGTTTTGGATGCAACCATTAAATAAGCAAATAGTTTCCTTGCTTCGCAATAAGCTGAAATAAGCAGCGGAAGAGACGGTCAGACCTACCTTGGCCAATGCAACCATCAGCTTCCGGAAATCGCCCGACGTGTCTGAGATGATATCCTTTTCCAGCTCAGTTTTGTACACTTTTTTTCAAAAATGGAGAAAAAGAATAAAGGATTAACAAGAGACCAAACTTTGGTTCTAAATTAGGAACCAGCCAAAAACTGAGTGAAACTCAACAATCAATTCTGGACGAAGAGCAACTCACCAAAGCAGTCTGAAAGCTATTTCTTAAAACCATAGTTTCTCATTATATCTAATGTCATATCATAGTTTCCTGTTATATTTAAAGGAGAAAGAAAACCCTCATTTCCCCCGTTCTTCTGGGTCAACTTACTTTCCCTGTAAGCTCGGTTTATTTGGTTGAGCTCCTGGTTTGTCCGCGAGCAAATGATCTCAATGAGCGTGTCTTCGTCCGTCCCCAGGCCCTGAAACACAAAGAGGGGAAAACCCATTGATGGAAAGGTAGATGTAATCCTTGCAACCTGAATTTAATCCAGGGTCGTCGTTTCCAAATTTCGTAGTTCTTTCCACTTGCAAAGAGGGGAAACAAGCATGTTAGAAACTTGTCAAGAAAACCCTTTGATAGGTTTATCTTAGGGTTGCCATAATTCAGAAGTGTCTTGAAGGCACACAACAACAACATTTATAAATTGCTTAATTGTTTTAAAATAACTATTCTATTTAGACTTTTGAATTGATGTTTTGAATTGAATTAGATGGCCCTTGTGGTCCCTTCCAAATCTATGATGCTATGATTCTTTTAAATACATAAGTTGCCTTGAGTACCATTATTATTATTATTATCATCATCATCATCATCATCATCATCATCAATAGATTTTATTTATATCCCACCTCTCCATAAGGATCAAAGTGGGTTACAATGAAATACATAAATATTATATCATATTATATTATTATATAAATATTATTGGAGGGGGGAAAGGTGAGTTTTAAAGGAATGAGGTAACAATAATGAAAAAGTAACAAGGAGCAGAACAACAAGCTTAATGAATTTCGTGTCAAGTGTATAGGTTTTTTGCAAATTCCTAGTTCACTTTTTCAACTTTTGCAACAACTCGTCTAACGAATTCATCTTTGAAAAGTTAACTTTCCAAGCTTTGGATTCCGGGGCTAAGGTTTGAAACCGAAATCAGGTTCTGGAGCAAAGCAGGAGCGAGTTGGAGAGTCAATTATTTCTAGCTACAAACTCACATTAAAATTCTGCTTTGAAGCCCTCTCTCTGGAAAGGACCAGCCCGAAACGTACATCCAATATTTTTACACAGACGCGGGTGCAATGCACACACAAAATCCGGCAGGTGTTTTTGCAAAAATCAGAAATCAATACTGTTTTTTTTTAAAAAAGGGCAAAGATACCTAGTTCATTATCCCTGCTAATAATGAATAAAAAGAACAAAAATAGATTTTGCACAACACACCGATAATTCAGATTTCATACATTCAGAACAAGTTGCCCAAGTTCAAGGGACAGATATTATGAAATATGTATTTCAAAGTCCGGGCTCTCCTTTTTTAATATATAAAATGATCAAAGTCAAGATTTAATCAGCGGGTTCCTCTACCGCTTGTCTTCCCGGCATGGCCAGCGTATAAAACCGCATAGAAAAGTAGGCGCTTTGAACTAAAAGTTGAATTAACCGGGTGTAAAGTGTAAATCAATTATGAAGCCGTTAATACAATAAGAAAATTACTAATCCACATGAAAAGGTGTCAGGTGTTAATTAAACTCTTTGGGAACTCCGGCAAACTCCCGCCCAAAGTTCAATCGAAACCGATCTCCGCCGAAGGGTCGGAAAACAGATTGTTAATTTCTCTTCCGATTCAT
Source organism: Urosaurus nigricauda (assembly GCA_034509955.1). Classification (NCBI taxonomy): domain Eukaryota; kingdom Metazoa; phylum Chordata; class Lepidosauria; order Squamata; family Phrynosomatidae; genus Urosaurus; species Urosaurus nigricauda. Next base: position 1,829,097 of record JAOEGL010000012.1, on the reverse strand, counting down.
TTCCACCCGGAATCATTTATAAAGCAGGGAACTTTTCCTTTCTTTCTTTCTTTCTTTTTGGCTCCCAGGAAAAGCTGGAAGAATGTTTTTTAAAAAATTATTTTTTAAACAGGACATAATTAACACGATGTATTTTATGCGCTTCCCTTTTTTTCGAAGAAAGAAAATAATAATGCAACCTTTGGCTTTGGAATTAGATACATAATTGATAAAACACCCGAAACGCCTCCCAGCCAAGGAGCTACTGAAACTTTCTTGTTTTCACACTGCAGTGTAAATGGGGATAGTGAATGCAAGGGAAAATAGTATTTTAAAAAGGAACCCTTTGTGTGTGTGTGAGCTGTTTATGTGACCCTGTGGGTTTCTGATCTCCAGGGTCATAGTTGTTAACTATTATTGTTAACTGCCCTCGAGCCGACTTCAACACAAGGAGACCCTGTGGATGAGACGTCTCCAAGGCTCCCTATTTTTCGCTGGTCTGCTTAGATCCTGCAAATCCATGCCCAGGACCTCCTTAAAAGAGTCCATCCATCTGGCATGAGGTCTTCCTTTCTTTCTACTTCCCTCCACCTTTCTTTGCATTATTGTCTTTTTCATTAAGTCCTGTTGTCTCATGATGTGTCCAAAGTACGACAGCCTCAGCTTGGGTGCCACTCTATTCTGCTTTGGTCAGGCCCCACCTGGAATAATCCTGTGTCCAGTTCTGGGCCCCACAATTCAAAAAGGATGTGGAGAAACTGGAGCGGTCCAAAGAAGAGCCACAAAATGGTGAGGGGTCTGGAAACCATGGCCTAGGAGGAACGACTTAGGGAGCTGGGGGTGTTTAGCCTGGAGAAGAGAAGGTTAAGCCCTGTTTAAGTATTTGAAGGGATGTCATATTGAGGAGGGAGCAAGCTTGTTTTCTGCTGCTCCAGAGACCAGAACACAGAACAATGGATGCAAACTGCAGGAAAAGAGATTCCACCTCAACATTAGGAGGAACTTCCTGACAGTAAGGGCTGTTTGACAGTGGAACTCCTGTCGATTGAGTCTGGTGGAGTCTCCTTCTTTGGAGGTCTTTAAGCAGAGGCTGGATGGCCATCTGTTTGGGATGCTTTGATGGAGAGTTCCTGCATGGCAGAATGGGGTTGGACTGGATGGTCCTTGGGGTCTCTTCCAACTCTATGATTCTATGGGGGCTCTACAGACTGGCACTTTGTGCCAACCTGTAGGCATGGTGAGGGCTGAGTGTCCAGACACTCTGACTCCTCACCGCGCTGCCCAGGCGCCCTCTTGGCACATGCCTTTTTGCACGGCGCATACCATGAAGCTTGTCATGTGCAGTGCCCAAACGGTCCATCATGGTGCAGAAGCGCACCTATGGCGCCCCTTCCAGGATGCAAAAAGGACCCACCCAGAAGCAGGTTCTTTTTGGTCCCTCCAAAAACTCCATCCATGTGGATGCCGCAGCCTCAGTCTGGGGCAAAAACGGGCAGCGTTTAGCCACCCATCCGCACTGCCCCTTGGTCATCTTGGCTTCCATAGAAACTCCGTATCTCAGATTGCTGACGTTCCTCCTTCTTCTGAGCCCAAACCTGCTCTTCATGGGATGTTTTCTGCATACAAGCTGAACAAGCAGAATTGTAGCACCAACGCTCAAATTGCTACACCAAAATGCTATGACGCATGGCTGTAAAGTTTCCTTTTTCAAAGATGTCAGAAGGAGTTCAGTTTTATTTCAGGAAGAATCGGAACCAGCCAGAAGCTGGTGAGTTCTGTTCGGGAGTTGGGCATCATCTGAACCCAATGCCTGATGAATCCTTGGTAAGAATCAATAGAATTCCCTTTCAGGGCAGTTACAGATTTCAGACGTCAGAGGGCAGCATTGGATAAAGGAAAGAAGAGAGCTCCACCCATCAGAGATAAAGTTTAAATAAAATTTAAGGGCATAGAAATGCAAAGTTATCACGCTCATAAACGTTAGACATGAGTCAAGAGCTGGAAAGCAAGAGAAGGAGTCCTTTAGAAAAGAGACTTTCATTGTAAGCTGCAGAGCCAAGTTTATGTTGTTATCCGACCCATGGATTGGGATTCATAAAAGTTTGTGCCAATGATGTTTCGTGGTCAGTGAATCTGCCCCAGGCCTCAGCCAGAACTTAAAATAAGTCACTCCGATTTGGAAGAAGAAATATAAAAATTCTCAAACAATCGACGCTGAGATGGAAGGAAGTCAATAGAGATTTGTTCTAATAGGGAATGCAGTTAGCAATTAAATCATAAGATGTATATTTTACAGTGCTGGATCTGCTTGGGGAAACAGAATTTATTATCTGGCGAACCTTTTGAATGACACAGTTATACCATCATTCCACTTGCATCTGCCATGGCTGAGTCCTATGGGATCCAGGGATTTGTAGTTTCGTGGAGCCGCAAGTGCACTCTCTCTCCCAGGGAATTCTAAACAAAATCCTTCCTAACCTGCAAATCCCAGGACTCCACAGGATGGAACCAGAGCAGAGGAATTATAGAGTCGGAAGAGACCACAAAGGCCATCCGATCCAACCCCTAAAGAATCATAGCACTGTACTTTTGCACCATGAAAGGTCTCTTTTGGAGTTCACACCAAAACCCAGAACAGATTCGCCACGTCGACTATCACAAAAGGCACTGATGGCCATGGAAGCAAAGTCACGTTTGCTCATCTTCGGCATCTAATGGGCACCTTTAGGGCTCCCTACTTCTACCTACCTTCATGGAGGCTTTCAGCTCCGAAGCGTCGTACTGAGGCGGCGTCTTCAGCAGCCCCAGGATCACGGTCTCCAGGTGGCCAGAGAGAGCCGACTTCAGAGCTGCTGCAAGTTCCTAAAGAGAAAGAAGAGACCCAACAATTTAGGACTTTGTTTCTGGTCTTGAGAGGTTTGCTTGCACAACCTAAAGGGGTCCATCCACGCCCCAGAATTTTAGCACATTGATTGCACTTTTAATTCCACCAACTGCGGGGTCCTGGCATTTGAAGTTTTGGTGAAACACTACAACTAGAACTCCAAATGCCTCTCCTTGTGAACTGCCCATCCCAGGACTTCATAGGATGGCACCGTGGCAGTTAAAGTGAAATCCCGAACATTGTCTGAAAAACTACCTGCTTTTGTGAGGACGTTTTTTCCCCAGTTTAAATCCAGTTTCTGCACTGGATCCATCCGGTTCGATAAATTCCATTGTCTTTTAATGCAACTCTGTGACCAACATCTGGCAGAGATTGACCATAAAATTGCACCAGAGGACCTATAAATGCCTTGAGGAGTGTTTTCCCTAGGTTCTCCAATGCAACTCTATGGCCAGAGTCACGCCAGAGTCATGAGAAATTCCTAGGGAGGACATATCAATCAAGTCCACAAATAAACCTGCAAAAACCAAAGCTGCAAATGTGGAAGACGGACTGTACAAAAACACTGCTGCCAAGATTTTTGGGTTTGGTTTTTAAAAGGGGGGGTCCAAATCTTCCAATGGGTTTAGGAAAAGAGACAACAGAAACCCTGTTTTTATGAAATTGTGCAATGGGAAACGTAATCCAACACAACTAAAGGTGGGCTTGGCTACTGGACAGGAGAGATTTAGCAACCTTCCTCTACCTTCTTTGTCCTCCGCTGGTAGGCAAAGGCGATATCTTGACGTTGTTCGTTGCTACGGTTTGTCAAAATGTTGACAATGGTCACCTCATCTACGCCTGCAGAGAGAAAAAGAAAAGAAGATTCGGGGTCACTGACAAGTTTCCCTGCATTTTGATGTCATTTTTGGCACGAATATTCAAAACGGTGAGTCCACTTTCCACCAGGTTTTTTCAGATTTGGAGCACCAATCCTTAAAACCTTTCCAAAGCGGGAGAAAGGCTTACTTTGGGGGAGATTACAACTCCAAAAGCCACTTTCTGAACTACAGCTCCCAAACCTTTGATTAGGGGGTTCTGGGCATCTTAGTCCAAAGAGAAAGTCCACTTTTCCCAAGCTCTGGTGTAAACTCTGTTCATGGGAATTCTCCAGGCTAAGAATGCCAATGTTTTTCTCAACTAGGAAAACAGGTTCTTGTCCCAACAAGTTCCTTTCCAAAAATTGTTCCACCCGTCACGCCCAGAACGGAAAATTTCCCAAAGCGGATCACCTTTTGGGGAAAATAAAAGCAGCAGCCTACTCAGAAGAAAGTACTATCTGCCCAGACTTTTCCACAATCTGAAGTTTACTTCTAGTTCTGGAGGCCATAGCTTTTACTAAAAGGGAAAGGAGAAGTTTCTAGTCCTAATGAATAGGAGTTTTGCTGTCATTTCAGAATTGCAAAAGAAAGTGTGCTTGAGGTGACAAGATCTGTTTTACGATCCTTTTTAAACCATGTTAAAGCACAAAAAGTACCCCGAAACAGAAAGGGCCTCCTTGGCGGTTGCTCCCTTCCTATATTGGCTAATGTGAATAAACTAAACAGTAGAAGGAATTTATCACACGAAGGAGATCGGGAGTTTATCCCGTGAATATCCTGGAAAAATCGCATAAGTTTTGACACGTCATCGCACAAAACCTGCCATTAAAATGGTCACAAAGAATCATTCACCCGCATCTTTTTCCTTTCAGGATTTCAGCAACAATGCATTTCCGATATCGCTTTATTTGCGCCATTGCGTGTGATAATCACTCGCCACGTCTGCTTTATTTGCGGGATGCTTTAAATGCACTTTCATCTCTCTTTAATGCCGAAATTAGCCCCAGTGTGATAAACTCCCTAAAGTTAGAGATGCAAAAGTAAAAAAGGCCATCTGACCCAAAGTGGTTAAAGGGATAAAAGACAGAGTCAGGAAAGAGCGGTGCACAAATGTGGGGGAAAAGGTCATAATCTGCATGGAACAATGCGAAGCTTTTCCGATCCAAAAGCGTGCAATGCTTAACGTTTGAACAGAACAGTCTGTGTCTCTCACTCTGACATTTCATGGGAATGGGAAGGAGGGAGCATTTTGGGGTAAGAAGATACTCTGCTGACTCAGAAGAGCCGGGTGGAGCAAGGGATTGTTTGGCAAAGAAGAACACTCAGATTCTTCTTCTTTTTTCCTCTGGTCTTAGAGGAAGAAGAAAGGGAGTGGCAAAGGGCTGTGGTTTTTAATCCTCTGCTCGCAACCCTCCCTCCCCTCCATCTTGTGAGAGCTAAAATCTTGCTTTTATTGTTCGTTGGCAGACTTTGCATTTTTCCTTCCCCTCCTTCCATTGCTTTCCTCAACCAGCCAAGTTCTGGGTCTTGCTTTGTTTTTTCCTTCCTCTGACATGGTTCAGCTGCGGAGATGAAGGTTCGATTCTCCATTTGAGCATAGATACCCACTGGGTGAGCTTAGGCAAGTCGCACTCTCTCAGCCTCAAGAAGATGGCCATGGCAATCCCCCTCGGAAGAAACCTTGCCAAGAAAACCCCATGACAGGTTCGCCTTGGGCTCGCCGTAAGCCGAAGATGACTTGGAGGCACACAACAACAAACAGTGAAGCAAGATTTACTGTGCCGCATGCCATTTTTTTCAAAGGCATGGCTTTTATGCATCTACTGCATTTACGTATTTCGCTGCAATGGTTCCAAAGAGGGTTACTACGGCTCATTTTTAATATCCTTTGAAGAAGAAATGTCAAATACTTTGGGATGACAAATAGTACACTTGATGGGCTTGCTGTTGTTGTGTGCCTTCAAGCCATTTCCGACTAATGGCAACCCTACCATGGGGTTTTCTTTGCAAGTGTCTTCAGAGGAAGTTTGCCATTGCCATCCTTTGAGGCTGAGAGAGTGTGGCTTCCCCAAGGTCACCCCACGGGTTTCATGGGAACTGAACCCTGATCTCCACAGTCATAATCCAATGCTCAAACCACGATGCACACTGGCACTAGATGGGCACATGAGATATATAAATCCCCTGGAAAAAAAGAGAGAGGCTCAGCACCTCCTTTCCTTGTACCTGTTAATTTAAGTGTCTCCACCTTTTGCAAAAATCACATTTCAAGGTGTGGTGCCTGAATCATGCCAATCGTGCCAAGAACAAGTTACCTCCAGGGTTCAGTTCCCAGGAAGAATGAATAACAGTAACATGAACAGACATGAAGCGAGTTCTCAGCACCGTCCCTGAAATATTCAGCAAAATCTTCGATGCACCAGGAAAGAAGCGCTCTGCTCAGAAAGAATGCATTGCCAGGTCCTCTCAACTGGAGCAAAAATTGGTGAACGCACCTTTCTCAGGACAAAGCGAGACTCCACAGGTTCATAATTTAAATATATATACCTTCCAAAAAGGAAATCCTGATTTTGCCATTTTATATAAGGGACACCATTTGTTAGGTTCTCCTTTTTCTGGATTGGAGCAAAGGCAGGATGCTGCATTTGGTACATCTTTGTATTTTCTGCACAAGGAAAGGCCCCAAATTTACTGGAATTGTTTTGTTCGTAATGTTTTCAAGCTGCCGAATGCCTACCTTGGGAAGGGAATGGGCAAGCCTCCAAAAGTTTTACCCAAAGACATAATAAGCAGCCTTTCTGGGTCAGAGCAAAGGTTTTGCAAGGCCAGCATCCTGTTTCCAGCCACGGAAAGCCAAGGAGAAAAAGGTTGTTACTGACATAAACAGGGAGAGTCCTCCTCCTGGTGCATTCCTCCTGCCCTACCTTTGGTCTTGATGGCGGTTTCGAGTGCCGCGGCGTCTCGGTCGGCGTCAAAATTTCCGTAGGCCCGGACGGTGGCATAGGCGCTCGGAGGGACAGCATGCTGGACGAAGGAGAAGAAACAGAGGAATAAAAGCAACCATTAAAAGTCATGCATCCCTTGCAACCTTTGCATTATACAGAACGGCCCTCATCTTGCAAGGTGTGCAAAATCAGAATTTTGGGGGGAGAGAGGACTGTATTATATTTCTTATTTTAAGGTTTTGCAGAAAAGGAGAAGATGCACAAAAGAGGTTCTGTTCCAGAGTTGCTTTGCGGGACTTAAATTTCAAATTGAAAACCCAGCGCACAAAAACGTTCCATAAATATAATCTATTTCTTCCATGTAAAGAAGCATATGGGCCACTATGCAAGCAGGTGATAGTAGGTACAACAGGATTATCAGACCTTTTGAAAGATGGGCCTTTCTTCTTATTTTTCTACTTACCTAACAGGCATATGCAAAATCAAAACAGGTTTGCTTTTCATGGCTATTTTTGCCAAGACAACAGAAATAGAAATGGTTCCGCAGAACAGTTTCAGAAGTCCCCGAAAATAAAAAGGTGTCGTTTTTTTGTCGACTTTCCGTTCGCTTTATTTTTGCACTATTACTCTTTGGAAGAAAATGTCGTCTGAAAAACATCCCACATTTGCGGATTTCTTTCTACTTTTAAATCCCGTTTCTGCCCGGGATTCGTCTAGTGTGATAAGGTCTTAGTGTGATAAGATTCTTAGGGGCTCCGTCATGGAAATTAATTCTAAAAAACAGCTCCGTGAGTCAAAACGTTTGGGAACCCCTGCCCTAGAGGGTATCTAGACACCTAGGATGGTGACAAAATTATTTGGAAAACCCAGGAGCATTTGCAACCTGCATGACATGCTTTGTCCATACGGCACACGATTTCAACTTGGGGAGAAAAGACGGAGCAAAACAGACTCTGTTGGACTTGCTTTGCAGGTTATTCAAGTACAGCTTTGCCTCAGAGTCCCTCCTTGGAAAACCTAAGCCTCCAGGTGGAGGGCGTGAATGCATTTTTTGGAAAAGCAAAAGCAAAGTGTAGTTTATCGTGGCCTCTTCCATCTTCCCACCTCCGTGCGCCAAAGCAAGACCTGGCCTCCTGCCACTTTGGCCTCGCTCAACGCGCACAATTTTTCCAGAAGAATCAGCTCACTTTCCAAAGCCAAAACCAACAAGGAGTGGAAATGTTTAAATGCAGGGATGAAGGAAGCAAAGGAGGCAATGCTCAGCAGGACGGAGCAATCCCTTTCCATGCAAAAAGATCCCGGGTTCAAATTCTTGACCTCCTCACTACAAGGAGCAAATAACATTGCGGGGTAATGGACCACAAAAGCCCATTGCACCACACTGTCACTTGCTCCTTGTAGTAGGGATGTCAGGAATTGAACCCAGGACCTTTTTGCATGGAAATGGATTGCCCTTTTGGACCAGGGCTGCATCTACACTGGAGAATTGATGCACTTTGACACTGCTTTAACAGCCATGCCTCCATGCTACGGAATCCTGGGATCTGTAGTTTCGCAACGTATTTTGCCTTCTGTGTTTGAGAGCTCCAAAGACACAAAAAACTACAGATCCCAGGATGGAGCCATGATAGTTAAAGTGGTGTCAAACTGCATTAATTCTGTGAGGACGCAACCAGAGCAACGTAATAGTTTGAGTGCTGGACTAAGGATGCAGAATTAATGCAGTTTGACACTGCTTTAACTGACATGGCTCCATGCTGTGGAATCCTGGGATTTGCAGTTCGGTGAGGGCACCAGCACCCTCTGACGGAAAAGGCTAAATAACTCATGAAACTACAATTCCCAGGCAACCATAGCATTGAAAACCTGGGGTTTGTAGTTTTGCAAGGTATTCAACCTTCTCCGCCAAAGAGGGCTAGTGCCTCACAAAACTACAAATTCCAGGACTCTGCTGGATTGGAGCTATGGCAGCTAAAGTGGTATCAAACTGCATTATTCCTACAGCGTAGATGCAACCCTAGTAAATTCATTATGAAGGAAACGTCACTGCAAAGAAACAATTACTCAACAATTACTACTTACACAGGTGGGATTTATAGTCAAGGACAAGAAACGCTGATACTTACATCTCCCTCGAGGGTGAGCTTGGACAAGATTTCGTGGACAGTAGACATCTTGAAAAGACGCTGGAAGAAACGAGAGAAAAGGGGGAAAAAATCAATATAAATCTCTCTTTCTTAGCTTTTATGGAGTACATCCACATTACACAGTTACAGCAGTTTGATGCCCCTTTAATGGTCATGGCTCCATCCCTATGAAATCCTGGGATGTGTAGTTTGGTGAGCAGCTTGCATCTCCCTTATCCAAAATGCTTGGGACCAGAAGTGTTTTGGATTTGGGGCTTTTTTCCCTCCAATTTTGGAATATTTGCAGATGCGTAATGAGAAATCTTGGAGATGGGACCCAAGTCTAAACACAAAATTCACATATTATATATAATACATATATTGGCTGGGATGTTGTACCATTTAAAAAATCTGATATAGTTTATTTACATATATGTATGTAGTTTTGTCTTTTTAAAATGTGTTTTTTTTAAATAACTATATGTGTTAATACTGTAATAATTTAATTCCTTTTTAATGTACTTTTCCCAATAATAATAATAATAATAATAATAATTTATTTATATACCATCCCTCTACAAAATGCTTTTAAATGTTTTTAACTGTACTGTTTTTAATGTCTTGAAGTCGATCTGAGTCCCAGTTCTGGGAAAAGAGCGGGACACAAATAATAATAATAATAATAATAATAATAATAATAATATACCTCATACCCCTAAACTGAAGGTTATTTTATGCACAATATTTTAAAATAACGTTGTGCATGAAACAAAGTTTATGTACCTTGAACCACCATAAAATCCAAAGTATCACTTTCTCAGCTACCCAAGAAAAAAAGCTTTGGCTTTTGGAATATTTCGGATAAGGAAGACTCAACCTTGGCATGCCTTGGCTTCCGCACTATGGACTTCTGGGATGTGTAGTTTGCTACGGCGTTTCCCAAACTTTGATCATCTAGGTTTTTTTGAAACGTAGCCAAGTCAAGGATTCTAGGAGCTGAAGTCCAAAATATCTTGGGAACCCTTCTAGCATGCCATATGGCTCCATCTTATGTGATGCTTGGATGTGCAATTTGCAGAAGCAGTACTTAAAGGGTTCTCTTTTTAGGGGCGCTCAAGCAGAGATCTCCAAACTACGCCTTCCAGGAATCCGTAGGATGGAGCCGTGATACTCAAAGTGGAATCGCGCTGGTATAAAAAGGCGCCCACAGTTACCCAAAGTGTTAAAAAGGTTGCAAGTGTGCCAGGTTTCGGGGTGTGGTAGGTCTGTGCCGAAAAACATGTTTTGGAACAGGAGCGCTGGGTCTTCCCAACCTCGCCAGCATTGCTCCGGTCCTGAAATCTTCCCGTTTTCCAAACATCTCAACAAAATTAGCGTCAGGCTATGCACAGGAGGTGTATATGCTTTTACATCAGGCTCACCGCTGCATTTTATTGCTGCGATATTGAAAATTTTTATTGGAATTAATTGCAAGATACTTGCAGACCTTGGTTAGCACCGTTTGGAGCTACTGAGCCAATGAGAAAAGTTGTGTTTTATTACAGCGACGCATGAGCTTTACGGGTTTTCGCAGCAAGGAAATCCCCAGAGGTGGTTTCTGCCATTTCCTTCCTTTGTAACTGAACCTTCAAGACTTAGCATTCGCTGGCGGTCTCTCATCCAAGGACTAACCAGGGCTGACCCTGCATAGCTTCCAAGATCAGACAGGATCTCTTGCTTTTAGGGGGATTTGTGTCTATGTGCCTTCAAGACACATGTCCACTTGGGGTGGCCCTATGAATTTTATAGGGTTTTCTTAGGCAAGGAATGGTCAGAGGTGGTTTTTGCGAGTTCCTTCCTCTGACATAGAGCCTAACAGCACCTGGGATTCATTGTCGGTCTCCCATACAGGTATCAACCAGAGGTGACCCTGCTTAGTTTCCAAGATCAGACAGGATCTGGTGCCTTTAGATTATATGGGCCTTCAAGTCACAGGTCAACATATGGTTTTTAAGGCAATGACTACTTAAGGGTGCTTTTGCTTTGAAACAGAGCCTCCAGCACCTGGGGCCTGTTGATGGTCTCCCGTCCAAGGGTCAACCAGGACTCACCCTACTTATCTTCCAAGGCAAGACAGGATCTGGCCTCTTTTAGGTTACTTGGATGCCTTTAGGAGGCTATGACTGGGTTGCAGGGGTGAAGATAAGCCAGAAAAGCATTGGAGAACTAGTAACTCAGGAGTCTGGCTTTCAAGTAAGGCTGCCTTGCAGAAACCGTGCCAGAAATTTGCAAAGTGGTCAACCAAGGTGTCCGTTTCCGATACGTCCTTCTGTTTGTCCATTCCAGCCTCACCTTATCAGAGGCCCTTTTGGACTAGATGTTGCAAGAAAAGGGTGTAGTTTGCAAGAATTCAGGTGGTACCATTGCATTCCTGGGAGATGGAAGCACGGTAGGAACACGGCACTCCCAAATTCCTCAGCTTTTAAGCAGAAGACCACCCTTTCCAGCCCCTGATGCAATCCGACAGAAAGGTATATTCACTCAAATACCTCCCTCGGTCTTGCAAACTCCAGATTTAATGGACTACACATCCCAGCATCCCCACCCAGCAGAGCCAAAGGCGTCTAAACCCACGAAGGATGACCTCCTTCTCCAAAATTGGTCCGAAATGCCTCTCAAAGGTCGTCCAAGGCGGTGGTTCTCAACCTCATAATCACCAGAGGCCTTGGACTGCAGCTCCCAGGATCTCAGTGTTTGGGAACCTGCAACCCTGGGATATTTTTGGACTCCGGTTCCCATCAGTCTCCAGAGGCTTGTCTCAGCAACTCTGCCTGAGTGCCATTTTCATTTAATTTGGTGACAAGCTTCTTTCAGAAACCTCTGGGGACTGTTGTGCGCCTTCACGCGAAGTTATTTTTCTTTGCAATCGATTTTTTGCTCTTGCAGCAAATGCGAAGATGCATTTAGAGGGCAGAACGGTATAGAATTTCCTAATTTGGGGCTTGCAATTTACATTTTTAAAAGGAATATTCTGGGTGCCTATCTGAGCAAAGGAAGGGCACAAGTTTTATAGACAAACACATTTATTTCAGCCTAAGCTTTTGTAGATTGCAATCCACATCTTAAAATGTGTTGGACTGGAATGGAAGTTCAGGTTAAAATAAAACAAACCAGTTAGCCTGAAAGGTGCTATTAGGTCCCTTCCTGATACACACACAGCTTTGATTTCTTAATTTAAGAAAATACCCGTTTAAAGTGGTATCAAACTGCATTATTTCTCTGTCTAGGTGGCACCCTCAGTCTGTTTCCATATAATGAGATTATCACACTTGGGTCAATTCCAGAACCATCCCACAATCATCCCATTATTGGCAATGAAGATCCCATTATTGGCAATGGGATAATTGTGGGATGGTAACGGGATGATTGTGGGATGGTTCTGGAATTGGCCCTAGTATGATGATCTATATGGAAACAGACTGAGGGTGCCACCTAGACAGAGAAATAATGCAGCTTGATACCACTTTAAACTGCCATGGCTCACAGCTATGGGATTCTGGGATTTGTAGTTTTGTGAGTGTGAAGTCAGAGAGAGCTGGTGCCACACTTAAGCGGTAAATCCCAGGATTTCATAGCATTGAGCCAGTTAAAAGCAGTGTCAAACTGGATTAATTTTGCAGTGCAGATGCATCCTGTCTCTTCTCTCTTCAGCATCCTTTGCCAAATGGCACACAATGCAAAGGAGAGAGAGATGGGTGTTCCTTCCTTTCTCAGAATGAGAGAATGGAAATCCTGAGCCATTGGAAAGAGAGAGGGAAAGAGAACAGAAGAAGGAGGAAGAAAAGAAAAAGGGAGAGGAAAAGGGAGGAGAGGATGGAAAGAAAAAGAATGAAGGAGGAAAAAAGGGAAGGAGGAGGAAGAAGGAAGAGGAAAAGGAGGACAGAGGGGGAAGAAAGAGCAAGAAGGGGAAAAGGAGTAGAGAAGAGAAGGAAGGGGTGAGAGGAAAAGGAAGGAGAGGAAGAAAAGAAAAGAAAAGAAGGAGAAAAAAGGAAAGGAGGAGGAGAGGAGGAGAAAGAAGGAACAGGAGGGGAAGGAAGAAAGAGGAAAGGAGGAAGGAGAGAGAAGAGGAGGAAGGAGGAAGAGGAAAAGGAAGGAGAGGAAGAAAAGAAAAGAAGGAGAAAAAAGGAAAGGAGGAGGATAGGAGGAGGAGGAAGAAGAAGAAGGAAGAGGAGGAGGAGGATAGAGGGGGAGAAGAGAAAGGAAGAAAGAGAGGGGAAAGGAGATAGGAGATGAGAAGGAATGAAGGGAGGAGGAGGAGAAAAAGAATGAAGAAAAGGAATGAAAGAGGAAGAAGGGGGAAGGAGGGTGAGAAAAAGGGAGGGAGGGAGAAGAAGAAAAAGGAAAGGGGAAGAGGGAGAGAGGAGGAGAAGAGAAGGAAAGAAGGAAGAGAAGGAGGACAGAGAGGGAAGAAGAAAAGGAAAGGAGAGGAAAGGAGGGGAGAGGGGAAGAGAAGGAAGGAGGAAGGAGGAGAAAAAAGGGAGGAAGGAAGAAGGAAGAAAGGAAGGAGAACAGAGGGACAAGAAGAAAAGGATAAGAGAAAGAAGTGGGAAGGAAGGCAGAGGAAAGGAGAATGAAAAAAAAGCAAAGAAGGAAGGAAATGAGAAGGAAAAGAGGAAGGAAGAAGAATAAGAGGAGGATAAGGGGAAAATATGGGCATGCAGAGCTTTCCTTTTGGACCGTAGGTCCCACAATCCCCAACCAACACGGCCCATGTGCCCCGCCACTCCCTCCAAAGTGCCATTCCCTTTTCATTTTGGGGGTAAGGAACAGTTGGCACTTTGCAAGTCTTGCACCAAGAGCACCTTTCCCAAGTGGCCTCAGTGGGTGGGGGATTCTGGGAGTCACAGTTCCCCAAACAAGGAACCCTTTCCAAGCTCTGCGCAGAAAAGACATCCTGGAAGAGGGTTCTTGAAAGAGTGCCTTGGCAGGACAAGGGCCTTGACTTGCTCAGCCGCAAAGATGGCAGAGCCAAGGCAGTGAGATCCTGCCAGGCGCTGCGGCTGCGGCCGCCTCCTCTCCTCCTTTTTCTCTTTCTCCTTCTTCTTTTCCATGGCAGCAGCAGCAGCAGCAGAACTTAATTAACTTTAGAAGGAAGGAGGAGGAGGAGGGGAACCAAAGAAAGAGGCACCACTTGGCAGTAGTTTGGGGACTGGTTTCCAAAATGCACTTTTGCGGCACGGTTGATTTTGCAAGAAAACCAAGGAATCAGGCTTGTGCTCTCCTGCAGCAAACCAGACCCGCAAGACTGTACACTAGACTTCTTGTTGTTGTTGTGAGCCTCCCAAGTCATTTGTGACTTATGGGGACCCTAAGGCGAACCGATCATAGGGTTAAACCTATCAGGGTTTGCTATTGCCATCTTTCATATGAATACTTCCTAACAGCCTGGGCAACATCTGTACTTTTGTTGTTGGGTGCCTCCGTGTCATTTTTAATTTATGTCGACCCCAAAGAGATCCTATAACAGGGTTTTTAGGGCAAGTTTCCTCAGAGGGGGTTTGCCCTGGCCATCCTTTGAGGCTGAGAGTGTGCGACTTATGCATGCCTTTTCTTTAATTCCTAATATCCTGAGCAATATCTGTACTGTATTTGTTTTGTCGTTGGGTGCCTCCGTGTCATTTTGGACTTATAGCGATCCTATCATAGGGTTATCTTGGCCATTTTTCTCAGAGCGGGTTTTCCTTCGCCTTTCTCTGAGGCTGAGAGAGTATGACTTGCCCAAGATCCTGACCAAACCAGGAATCGAACTCTGGTCTCCAGAGACAAACAATCCTAAACCATTACACCGCACTGGTTCTTACAGGTTTATTTTAGGGTCTCCATAAGTTGGAAAGGACTTGAAGGCACCCAACGCCAACAAGCGGCACCAGCACTCTCCGACCAGGGAAGCAAAACAAAACTAGAAATCCCAGAACCCCATAGGATGGAGCCACGGTGGTCAAAGCGGTGCCAAACTGGATTACGTCTGCAACGTGAGACCTCCAGCCTTTGCAGAAATTCTCCAAAAACTGCATGTGGGTTTTTGCTCTCACCAGCTCGCTGCAAACTTGCAGGCCTCAGGCGGCGTGGGTGGTACGGGTGGGCAGCGATGTGCCCTGCATGACACAACAACAGGAGGGATCTTCCACACAAAAAGAGACACACCCAGGCCTTTTCTGCACAGAAACCAAAGGGCGCGATGACTGGGCACCTCCATCGTGGCAGCTTGCAAAAGCCAGGCCCAAAAGGAAGGGAGATTAATGCGGCATTAATCATCGCCGCCGTTCCATTTGCAGATTGCATTTCCGTGCCAGACGGAGATGTGCTTCGTGCTCCATAGAAGAGCACACTCTCACACGCCCTGCCCAGCCCTGCCCTACGTGGCCAAGGATAGCATTTGCTGCCAAGGCTGCATTGCAACACCAGAAGGGTACCGAGGCCGAATCCCGCAGAAGGAGGAACCCCAAAGGAGAAGTTGCGGAGGAGCATGGCTCGCGTTGCCCTCCCG
This sequence comes from Urosaurus nigricauda, assembly GCA_034509955.1. Classification (NCBI taxonomy): domain Eukaryota; kingdom Metazoa; phylum Chordata; class Lepidosauria; order Squamata; family Phrynosomatidae; genus Urosaurus; species Urosaurus nigricauda. The sequence goes on along the minus strand of JAOEGL010000012.1, from coordinate 1,813,777 downwards.
CAGCAAAACCTTGCAAAGCCATGTGCCATGTTTCTGGCTGCCCCACCCTGGTTGTGTTGGCGCAAAAGTTGCCCAGGAAACAGTGGTGGTTGCGAACCGACGGCACCTTTCTGCGGCTTCCCCTGTTAGTTGTTGTGTTGTTTTGACAACCGAGGAGGAGAATCACCATTGCAAAATCAATGCACAGTTTGGCACAGTTTTAACTGCCACGGCTCCCTGCGATGGCGTCCTGGGATTTGTAGTTTCGCGAGGTATTTAGCCTCCTCCGTCAGTGCCACAAATTTTTATACAAATTCCAGGATTTTAAAACAGGGACGGAGCAATATCCAATTGCATTTGTATTGCAATAGGGCAGCCACGCCTGTTATCTTTCCATTGATTCCCAACTTCTTTTCTGACGTAAGTATGCAAGCTTTCAAGCAACGCAGGCCTCTTTGCCCAAAAAGCATATCTTCCAACTTACCCGAGGAGCTGCGTGTCGCTCCAAGGTTTGCACAATCTCACCAAGATAATGTTACCTTTTTGTTTAAAATAATAATTATAATTTCTTGGCCTTTCTTCGTCACTTTTGCAGAGCGTCCAGAAGGGACAGAATTTATTAAAAAGTGGCTGTGTTGCTCATAAAACCAAAGACAAAGTCCAGATTGTGGTGATATCCAAGTCCAACCAAAGGTCACCAAAGTGACCCTAAGAGGCTCCAACATTAATTGGAGCTGGTTAACTAGCCAGAAGAGATACATAGTAGCCCAACGCTCTTTGTTCTCCTGAATTAGGGAAAGTTGTTGAACTACTGGATACGGTTACATGTTGTTTCACTACGTAGCAACCGATTCAATGGGTCTACTCCACTAACAGGATCCAAAGTAAATAAATAAATAAAATAAATAAAAGTGGTGTCTGTGCATGGGATGCAACCCCAGAGCAAGTTTGGATCTGGGTTGCGAAGGGCTGGGATGAACATTTGCAATTGCAAACAACAGAATTAAATGCAAGCTACACAACCAGCAAAAACACTTCTGAGTCTTCTTCCTTGGTTAAGAAAACCCTATGAGATCTATGGGGTCACCATAAATCTACAGATGACTTGAAAGCACATAGATACATGGCCACAAGGTACTAAATCCCATCTGGTCTTGGAAGCTAAGCAGGGTCAGCCCTGGGTCAGTCCTTAGATGGGAGACCATCAATGGGGCTCTAAAATTGGCAAAACCGTTTCTGAGTCTTCCTTGGCTAAGGAAAAAAACCCTATAACATTCATGGGATGTCCATAAGTTAAGGCACACATGCACAAACCCCCTAAAGGCACTAGATCCCATCTGATCTTTGGAAGCTAAGCAGGGTCAGCCCTGGTTAGTCCTTGGATGGAAGACCGCCAATGAATATTAAATGCTGTAGGCTCTGTTTCAGAGGAAGGCACTGGAAGAAACATCCCTGATGAGTCTTCCTTGCCTAAGAAAAACCCTACAAAATTCATGGGGGTTTGTAGTTTGGTGAGGCACCGGTCGGAGAGGCTGAAGACTTTGCAAAACTACAAATCCCAGGACTCCGACATGATGGAGCGACAGCTGTCAAACTGCATTACCTGTGCAGTCTAGCTGCGCCCAGTTGAGTCCAAAGGAAACTACAGATCCCAGGACCCCATGCCACAGAGCATGCTTTCTGCAGTGCGGACACACCCGGCTAAGGCTGGTCAAACTACAAATCCCAGGACTCTCCATGCCATGGAGGCACAGCAGCCCTTTTAAAACTGTGCCAAATCTGCACCATTTTGCTGCAGTGCACACACACACACACACACACACCAGTGAAAGCCCAAGACCTTGGTAAAACTACACATCCCAGAATGCCATACCAGAGAGCTTTCAGCAAGTGGCATCAAACTGCATCAATTCAACAGGGCAGACCTTGCAAAACAACCCACCCCTGGGATGCATACCATACAGCACTTAAAGTGGGATGAAAGTGCAACACACTGACAGTGCAGATGGCACCCTCTTGGGTCCAAAAACCCTGCCCTGACCCACCCTATTGGGGTCCAAAGTCCCTTTCTGACGTGGCTTTGCTTCTAAGAAAGAGTCATAGCATCCAAGGCCAACTTTGCAACTTGACCCTTGCAATAAAAAAACCCACCTCAAGAGGAAACCCATTGGCCCCAATGCAAAAAAAGGAAAGTCTTTGCAGAGGGGAGGGATGGGTGCCAGCCAAGCCAATGCCTTTCCTTCTTTCACCAAAGTAATAATATAAAAACCAAGCATCTAAGTTAAACCCTTTGGGGGGGACTTTGTGTGTGTTTGTTTTTCCATGCAAAAATCCCTTGCAGGCATTGCAAAGAGAGGAAGGAGTTGCAAAGAGTCTTGTTGGATCAGGAGTGACTCTGGATTTGAAGAAGGGGCTTACCTGCCAGGAGCAGCAGAAGCAAAAAGCAGCAGCAGCAGCAGCAGACTCCAAAGTAATATCCTGGAAGTGAAAAAAGGCAAAGCCCAGGGTGGGGTTTTTCAAGCAGAAGCAGCAGAAAAGTCTCCTCCTCCCAGACTCTGACTCTGACTCAGCCTCAAGGGCTCCCTGCAGGCCATCCAGACTGACCCCAGAATCTACCTACCTACCTTCTCCTTCCTTCCTTCCTTCCTTCCTTCTTTCTTTCTTTCTTTCCTTCCTTCCTTCCTTCCTTCCTTCCTTCTTTCCTTCCTTGTGCCTCCAAAATCCTGGCCTTTAATGGAGAACTCCCCCAAGTATTGCAGTTTACTGGAAGAACATCTGATGCAAGATATAAAGAGATTGGGAGGAAAAAAATCATCATTATCATCATCATCAATCATCATCAATCATCATCATCATCATCATCACAAGTTTTAATAGAACAATACATTGAAGCATTGCAGTTTACTGGTACAAGGTACAAAGAGATTGAACATTTATTACAGTATTATTATTATTATTAATGTCCTATGTGTTAATATAAGGATACACTGAAGCATTGCAGTTTACTGGAAGAACTTCTGATGCAAGATATAAAGAGATTGAAAATTATTTATTATTATTATTATTATAGATGTCATATGTATTAATATATTGAAGCATTTCAGTTTAGTGGAAGAACTTCTGGTGCAAGATACAAAGAGACTGAAAAATAATAATAATTATTATTATTATTGATGTCATATGTATTAATTTATTGAAGCATTGCAGTTTAGTGGAAGAACTTCTGATACAAGATGCAAAAAGAGTGAAAATGATAGATGTTATTGTTAAAAGTATAATGAGAAACACTTTGCTGCAATAGAAATCTTTGTCTAATAAAATTAATTTTAGCAACCCTGTCCTGGGCTTTTCCTGGCAAGGTTTGTTCAGAGGGGGCTTGCCTTTGCCATCCTCTGAGGCTGAGAGAGTGTGACTTATGCACCATATCTTTCCTGACCAAGCCGTGAATCGAACCCTGGTCTCCAGAGTCCTAGCCACAGCAGTTAAAGCTGGATTATTTCTGCAGTGCAGATGTCAAATTAGGACTAAATAGGGCAGCTAGGATTTGAAGGGTGCAATCCCTGTGCAGATTGGAATGGAAAGGGGCTTAATTCTGGGCACAGAATAGGATTAGGCAGAGACTGAACGAGGGCATAAAAAACCATTATATTTCTTTGTAGGGCCTTACCCTTCTCCTCTTTGGTCAAAAGAGTTTGCAGAGCAATTAAAGGGATTATATTTCATTGTTAATTTTTAAAAAAACAAAACAAGGGAGAGAGGGCTGCGTTGGCAGAACCGTCTCCAAATCTCTTAGCGCACAGACCGGGAAAGACGAAGCCAAAAGATGACTCACTGGGAAGGCAGCCCAACGGTTTTGGCTACGAAGAGGAGAAACTGGAATTTGGGCCACGGTGACCAAATGTAATGGAAGATGAACGGACAATGCAATGCAAAAGAGGGTCAACGGGTGGCTTCATGCAGCCCTTTGCTAACCTGCCTTTTGCTTAAACAGATGTTAGTTTGAATATGTGATGGATAGAATATGTGGGCGATAGAATATGTGATTGATAGAATATGTGATTGATAGAATATGTGAATATGTGATGGATAGAATATGTGATGGCTAGAATATGTGGGCAATAGAATATACGACTGATAGAATATATGATGGATAGAATATGTGATCAATAGAATATGTGATCGATAGATATGTGATCAACAAAATATGTGCTCAGTAGAATATATGACTGATAGCATATGTAATTGATGGAATATGTGATTGACAGAACATGGTGATTGATAGAATATGTGATTGACAAAATATGTGATTGATAGACTATGCGATTGTTTGATAGAATATGTGATTGATAGAATATTGCAATTGATTGATAGAATATGCAATTGATAGAATATGTGATTGTTTGCAAGTAGTTGCAAAATCAATCAATTGAAAATTCTCTCTCTCTATATATATATATTTAAAAACATCCCCTTTTATAGTGAGAACAAGGGATCTTTTGAAATCAGTTACAAACACGGAGCGGATCCGAATCGCAACCCGCGTGATTCTGCCAGTGGGAAGGAGCCCTTAAAGTTGCGGGACGGACAGAGTCACGGAGAAGATGATGCCAAAAAGAGTTGCCGCACGCAAACTGTGCTGAGCTTGTAACCTGAAGCCAACGCGATTTTTGAGATTTTTATCCGACAGGCTAAACCAGAGCCCAGATCTAGTTAGACGCTCTGCCTAGCAAACTAATCCCCAGGATCAAGGGTTTTTCTTTGCAGCGGAGACTCCTGCATGCGCAGATGCATTCCTGCGCTCCACGTAACCGTCTGCCGAATTTTGTTTGCTTTGCATCACCTTTTCCAAAGGAGGACCTATTATTTCAGGCTGGGCCATCAAGTCGCTAGGCTTTTCGGAAAATTTGTTTCGAGACTAAACAATAAAGGCATGTATAGGTGTGTTGAGAATTGGACTCAGAAGCATACCTAGATGTGATCAGAATTAGATCCAAGTGCGTTTACCTATTTGCACTGATGCACAATTGTTATACACTTTGCTTTTCCATGCCTTGGTTCAGTCAGTAAATAAAACGGAAGCTGTAGTCAAGATATCCCAAGATTTGGAAAGGTAACCATGAAGGAACTAGTACATTTACCTATATGCATCGATGCATAAATGCTATATAGGTTGAATGTCCCTTATTCCAAAATCCAAACTTTTTTCAGTGGGTGGCGGAGATAGTGTCACTTTCGCTTTCGGAGGATTCAGTGTGCACACAATTTGTTTCATGCACGAAAACTATCAACAATATTGTTCAAAATAAGCCTCAAGCTACAGGTATGATGTGTGTTTGGGGAAAACAAGATATGGGGGTTGGTTTCAGCATCTTCTTATGGGCCGTTCCCCATCAAAACAAAACGAAAATCTTGGAACATATAATTAAACGGTGTTTAGGCGAGGAGAGTGGCTTGAAAAATCATTCGTCGTATGCACATAAACAGGGGTTACGTCAGGCTCCTGGAATATTACTGGTATCAGGACATCTCCTCATTGTAGTTACTCAACCATTGCACTTTGGCACAGCTAAAGATGCCCCGAGGGGGAAAGGAAGGCAGCTGTGCAACCAGACACATAAATTCTTCCGATCGATCGGGGATGTTTGCTGCCAAAGTTAGAGACAAACCAGCCACAGAAGCAAGGCCTGTGTCTGCTCCAATGGTAGCTACACCATGGTTGCCCACATTATGGTTACAGGTTGAGTACCACTACATTTAATACTCCAGGAATCTGTACTTAGGACAAGATGCAACTTCTAGAAAAGAATATGGAGAAACTGGATGGTTCCCAATTGGCAAAGGGGTCAGACAAGGCTGCATTTCATCACCCTACTTCTCCAACTTATATGCAGAAAAGATCATACGGAGAGTAGGTTTAGTCTTAGAAAGAGGAATAAAGATAGGAGGAAGGAATATCGACAATCTGAGATACGCAGACGGCACTGTAAAACTAGCGGAAAACATCACTGGTTTGGAGCAATGTTAGAACAGAATATGGAGAAACAGAATGGTTCCCAGTTTGGCAAAAGGAGACACGCAAGGCTGCATTTTTATCTCCCTGTTTGTTCAACTTGTATGCAGAAAATTTCATACAGTATAAAAAAGCAGGTTTAGACACGGAAGAAGGAGTGAAGACCAGAGGAAGGAACATCAACAATTTAAAAAATGCAGATGACACCATAATGCTAGCAGAAAGCATCAGAGACATGGAAAAATTGCTAAGGAAGGTCAAGGAAGAAAGTGCAAAGGCAGATAATACTAAACAGAAAGAAAACAAAAATAATGGCCACCAAGGAGCTCCATAAATCCAACTTACATAATGAAGAAATTGAAGTAGTCCAAGAGGTCCCATACCTTGCATCAAACGTTGGTCAAAAAGGAGACTGCAGTCAAGAAATCAGAAGATTAGAAACAGGAAGGGCGGCTATGAAAGAACTAGACAAGATCCCAAAGTGTAAAGATATACAACTCAGCAGTAAAGTGAGGATCATCCAAGCCATTGTATTCCCTGCACCATTAACAGATGAGGTGCTGTTCTTTTTTAATAATTTTAGAACATTTTGCAAACATACTGACATCTCTTGGAGGTGAGACCCAGGTCTGAACAGGGAATCCATTTATGTTTCGTCCACACCTTACCAACGTAGCTGGCAGGTAATTTTTTATACGTAATTTTTGTGAATAATTTGGTGCACGAAACGAAGTTTGTGCGCGCTGAGCTGTCAGAAAGCCAAGGTGTGACTCTGTCGGCCGCCCATGACTTGAAAAATAAATGAGGTTTAAAAGCACAAAGGGATACTCTCTGGTATCTTTCTCCATCACAAAGCACTCAAGGGTGACAAACGGCTTATGTGCATTCATCGAATGTGTAAAATTGTTTCCAGGGAGAGTGTTTGTGGGAAGGAACATCCACCCTGCAAATTGTTTTCAGCTACACCCACGTTGTTCTCATTACGCAGAGTCAATGGCTTCCAAAATTGAGACTTCCCTGTACTAAATCTTTGGGCTTTCCCTCCCATCCGTTCCCTCCGTTCAACTCTTTCTGCAATGCACCTGAAAGCCAAGGTGTAGCTCGTAAGAAGTCTTCCCTCCAAAGATTTGCTTCACTCCCCAAATTTTTCGCATTGCAAAGTGCTTCTATCTGCTCTATCTGCATTTCCTTGGTAACTTTGCCTCTTTGCTTAGCCTGATGAAACTGCATTTATAAAGGCCCTTTTGACATTTTACATGATCGCAATGGTAGAAACTTGTGGGTCGGGCTAGGATTCAAACCCTGGTTTCCACCAGAGTCATAGTCCAATGCTCAAACCACTACACCATGGACTATATGAAATCATAAAAGCGCAACACATGAATATTATCTATTTACGTGTCATTATTTTATTGCACTGTATTGCGTTGTACATTGCATTGTGCATTACATTGCTCTGTGCATTGTTCACAGCCAGTACATGTCCACTTCGAATCAAAACTTTGGAGAGGAATTGATTGTTCCTTTCCTTTTACTCCAGACACAGCTATCTCTCTTTAAACATGATCTATTCCCCGACCCATCCCTGGTCAAAAGGTATTTTTAAAAAGCTTCTTCTGTCTTGGTTCACATTCACCCAGCAAATGGTTTTGGAGTTTCTGGTTCAGAAACCTTTCAAGCTTTCATTCTAAGTGGGCATTTGACAGACCACAGGCAATGTACAGATATAATAATAATGGATTTATGTAATGTTATGCGTTTAAATATTGCTCCTTTATTATTTTATATAGACCTCACCTTCCCAAAAAAGGCCTTAAGAGCATCATCAGGCTAAAATACATTGCATTTTTCCATACCCACCAACTCTCCCCCTTTTCACCTGCTTTTAAATATCCCAGTTTCACTCTCCACTTTCCAAGTCATTTCCAACTTATGATAAACCCTAAGGGTTTTCTTGGCAAGTTTCTTCTTCAAAGGGGGGTTTGCCATGGTCATCCTCTGAGTGTGACTTGCCCTAGGTTACCCAATAGGTTTACACGGATGAGCCAGGATTCGAACCCTGGTCTCCAAAGTCATAGTCCAATTCTCAAACTATTACGGCATGCTGGTTCTCTTGTAAATCTGCTATTGCAGAGGTGTTATATGTATTTAATGTAAGTACACATCCAAGCATTGCAATTTACTGGAAGAACTTCTGTGCATACAGAGGGCTGACTGTACTTGGTAAAATTACTGAAAAAGAAATATCGGTCTGATACGACTGATTTTTAAAAAGACAAATAAAATAACTTTTCATGTATTGGTTGCCTGCCTTTGCGGCACCAAACATAAACGGAGCTTTTTCACTTTGTGAAGCAACATCCGATATAGTTTTGTCTTAAAAACCAAGATTTTGCAAACTCTGGTGCCAAAAGCAACAGCAACAGGCCTGGGATGGACTGTGGATTTTGCAGCTGATGTCACGGTTGTGGTATTTAGCATTAAAATCTGCTGGGGATGAGAATACAACGCCCGCCTTGTATTCTGCCCTGTATCCTTAATGCTTTTCAGTGCCAGCCATGTGCATAAACCAAAGCTTGGAAATGTTATGTTTTGGGGACTAGAGCTCTCTGATTCTCCAGCGAGCCAAGAAACTTTGGGGACGTGGGAGTCCAATAATAATAAGAATAAAGCAAGGCTTCCAAGTTGTGAAGCCCAGCTAGAGGAAAGTCCCTCCTTATCAGATGTGGGGTGTTTTGCTAAAGAGTAATAGCCATCCTGTTTCAGGGGTTGCCTAGAGATCTGAGCGCCACACCTGCCATGAAAGGCCAGGACGATTGCACAAACGCAACGTGCGTTGCCAACAAAGACATGGAAAACAATCGCAGGACGCACATTCACAAAGCATCCGGAACGCCAGCTGCCCTCATTTCCTGAAGCCTTTTGGTCAGAAAGCAAAAGTACACCTGGCTGTTCTTTGGAACAGTCATCTCCAGACTTTTTCAAACCCAGGAACCTACTTTGAATCTTAATTTTTTTATTTGTGTGTGTATGTTGCGTGCCTTCAGTTTAGTCGACCGTCTCATGGGGTTTTCTTGGCAAGTTTCTGCAGAGGCGTTGTTGCCATTGCCTTCCTCTGAGGCTGAGAGAATGTGACTCGCCCAAAGTCGCCCAATGGGTTTCCATGGTCAAGCCTGGATTTGAACCTTGCACTCCAGTGTCATAGTCCAATGCTCAAACTACGTCACACTGGCTCGCAATTTTTAAAAAAATTACCTACAAGTGTTTTATTTTGTATTTTAATCTTAACGTTTTAAATACGTGGCTGGAGTGGAAGAAAGCCAAGCGCCAGCCCAGGCTCCAGGGATGGAAAGGGAAGCAGGGATACTCAGTGATGTTTTATACTGTACATTTATAACCCACTAAACTTTGGGTAGCATAGTGGTTTGAGCGTTGGACTATAGAGACCAAGGTTCGATTCCCAGCTCAGCCATGAAACTCACCTTGGGCAAGTCACACTCTCTCAGCCTCAAGGAACAGCAAACCTCCTCTGAACAAATCTTGCCAAGAAAACCCCATGAGAGGTTTGCCTCAGGGTTAAGTGGACTATGCACATTTCCGCACCTTCCCATTGAGAGTTCGTTGTCTTCACTTTCCTGTGCAAATTTGCACCTTCTCGCCCTCCCTCTGCTGAAAACACACAGTTATTCAAATGCATGCGAAGTAGACAGACATCCATGTGTGCAATAATGTGCATTTCTGCAGATTTCAGCAAATACTCGGCAAAAAATTATGATATTATTTTGTATTTTAATGCTGTGTTAATGTTGCAAGCCACCTCAATCCAAATGGAGAGATGGTATATAAATAAATTATTATTATTATTATTAATCAAGTAAAAACTGCAAGTTCAAGTTTTTCACAGGGAAAATGCAAAAAGCCTGAACGCTTGCAAATCACATGTGGCTGGATCCCATTCGATTAAACTGGAATGAGTATTTTAAACATGTAGACAAGCCCTTCTTAAGTAGTGTCTTTCTGCTTGCCAGCCAGCCAACATATTCACCCTTTCGACCCAGTTGTTTTCATACCTAATCTCAGGACAGATTTGGGAAGCTGTCGTAAAAACATGGAAGAGAACTGGCTGGAAACCCAAGGGCTTGTTTTGTTTTCTGTAAAGCCGGGTCGGTTTAGGTGCAGCTGCTAGTTTTGAGTTTTCCCAGCCCGCTTGCCAGGAGAAACATTGGTCGGACAACCTTTGCTCCCCAACTTTGCTGAGCCAAGGGTTCAGGTGCAAACGGTGAATAAAACAGCCCTCCAGATGTTGCTGGACAGTTGCAAATCCCAGCATTCCTCACCACAAAGGCTGATGGGAACTGCAATATCTAGGTCATGAATCCCACTTTCTTGCTATTTGGGAAAATGCGCCCAGGAACTGTGAAATGACCTGCGGGAAGAGATTTCGCCACTGAATTCACCATCCGAATTTAAATTATCAACAGTATTAATAATGTTAGAGTATTAAAGACCAGTTTTTCCCAGCAAACTGGGAATCAAACCCTGGAGTCGTAGTCCAATGCCATGCTGGCATTAAATACGGCCTCCAAAATACAAGGATAATTCTGAGATAAGACATTTTAATACCTTTAAGACAATGCTATCCGCTGGGGTTTGGTTCCAGGATCCCCAGTGGATACCAAAATCCATGCATCTTCAAGTCCCATTAAATACAATGGGAAGTAAAATGGTGTCTCTTCTACAAAATGGCAAAATATATATCATCTTTTCAAGACATGGATGCTTGATGCCATGGATGCTTGAATTCATGGATATTGAGGGCCTGTTTTATTCTTGGATCCCTGCACAGCTCAATTGAAAGCTCAAACGTTCTGTATGCGAGAGTCTACAGGTAGCAGCATGTTCAGCTGGCAAAGGCGGCCCGGCCATTAACTCACTTGGAATTAGAGAATGCATAATAAACCTTTTTGCGCAGAGTTGAGTTCATGCACAGACACGATCCACGTTTGCTGGAACAGTCTACTGGGCTAATGCTGGTTTCCAGCCAGGCTCTTTGCGTCGCTCCTCCATCGCTGGTGGTTTTAAATAGCATCCGAGAAAAGCCCATTAGCAGTATTGATTGGAAAGAGACGATACGCTTTCAGTCGATGGGAGACTCAAAGCGGTCTTGACGTCATCTTCGGAAGGCTGCCTCCCATCCTTCTTCGAAACGAGAAAAGATAACAGTCAAAAAATGGTGATGTGAGACATGGGCCTGAATAATTTATAAACTGCTTTAAGATGATACTTTCCCATTTTAGCTCCTGTTGGGGATTCTGGGAGTTGTAGTCCCCAAGCAGTCACTTTCTCAGCTCTGCCTGACAAGTCCATCCCTTCCCAAAGATCATAAAACTCAAGATGGGGAGATATAGGTTTCCAGAAAGTCTGAAGCTATATGTGTGGCCAAACATCCTCCTTTTCCAGGGCATGTCCTACATTCCAGGCTTCTGTCCAGGAGGAATTCCAAAATGTCCTCCATTTTGAGCATGACTAAAAAGCATGAATGTATATTTATAGGAGTGTTTTTAGCATTTTGTAATAGCCAACATTTTTCTTGAATGCCCGACATTTACAATGTCTCATCCTCCTTTGTGGCTAGGATGCCTGATCATTCTGTAGGGCTTCATAGGTGAAAGCCAGCACTTCAAATTGTGTCCAGAAACTGACCAGAAGCCAGTGAAGTGGTTTCAGCAAGGGAATTATAGTGCTCCCTCCACATTTTGATGGGGTTAGGGATGATGGACGCCCATAATTGTGGAAAAAACAGTATTCTTTTTACATAAGAGACAACCAAGTCCTCCAGTGCAACTCTGTGGTCAACATCTGCCAGAATTTGATCATAGAAAAATGTTGGAGGACCTACAAATGCTTAGAGAAGTGTCTTCTCTAGGAACTTCTAGATCCTCCAGCACAACTCTATGGCCAAGGTGGAGGACCGAGAGATTCCTGGAGAGAACATATGAATCAAAACCGTAATCAAATCTGCAAAGGCCAAAGCCATAAATACAGGGGGTCAACTGTATATGCTTCTTTCGCAGTTGTGCAGCACCCAACCTTGTGTTATAATGGTTTGAGTGTTGATTTGTGACTCTGGAGACCAAGTTTCGATTCCTAGCTTGGCCATGAAACACATTGGGTGACCCTGGGCAGGTCACACTCTCTCAGCCTCAGAGGATGGCAACGGCAAAGCTCCTCTGAACAAATCATGCCAAGAAAACACCAGGATAGGTTCACCTTAGGGTTGTCATAACTCTTGAAGGTGCATGACAACATAACCACCATACCAGCACACATCAGTTGACAAAAACTCAATTCCAACCAGTCCTGAAAGAATGGGGAGAGGAAGGAGGGTGGGGAGTGAAGTTACCCAAGAATGCACCGGTCACCTTTGGCGGCTTGTCAGCCAAAACACTCCCTAAACAGAGGGTTGATGTATTCATGATGGAGTCAGAAGCAAAAAGTAAACTTTATAGACAAGTTCAGAAAATGCCTCAATTGTTCAGGGCACGGGTTCTCCCTTGAGCAGACAGAAAGCTATGCTTGGCCTTCCCCACCCTCTCCTCTAACTCAGCACATGACTCACTCCCAAAGCATTTCTCAAGTAGGAGGGTCACAGACGGGGATTTATGGTTTTGAACGGCATCTAGCATTTAGCAATCGGACCAAGCAAACCTTGCCCCTCGCGATGCAAGGAACCGAGCTCGCAGGAAAGACAGAGAGAGAGAAAGAAGGTGTCTGTTGTGGCAACGGCCCAGTCAACAAAGATACCAATGAATGAAAAACGGTGTTAGTGTGTGTTTTCGGTTGCACAAAATCTGCATACAGATTTGGGCTGTTGCGGGTGTTGCAAACAGACAGCTGCCTTCTGCCTCATTCTCGTTCGGCAAGTTATTTATTTGGAGGAAAGGATGTGAGCAAATTAATCCTAGAAAAATATACAAAGCTTAGTGTAGTGGTTTCAGTGCTGGACTAGGACTCTGGGAAACTAGGGTTCGAATCACTGCTCTGCTATAGAAACCTCTGCTATGGGTGAACTTGGGCAAGTCACACTCTCTCAGCCTCAGAGGAACGTAAAAGGTGGGTGGGAGGCTGAAGATTTGGGTGGTCAATGGGGGTCCCAAGGGCCACAAGACACCCTGCCAAAGGACCCCTGGGCCGCACACTCCCCATCCCTAGTTTAGGGCATCAGCACTACACAGAAACAACCAGGCTGAAAAAGACTGAATTATTTCTTCATTTCATCATACAAAACCCGTATTATTCACAACAGATGAACAGGAAACATAAACCTCAACAACAACGGAGCAGATTGTGGGGCGGAGGGACAAAGTCAAAGGGAATGAATCCTGCAATTTGCATGCGGGGCAATTTAACTGACTGCATGACCAAAAAAGAACCCAGCAATGAACACTTTAAAGGGGTTTTGACCAAGATCCTATCTGAAGGCGGTGGCCCATAAAGTCCCACCAGCATATTTGTATGGAAACCGTGACTGGGAAAGGAACGTGAAGGTAGCATGCCAGCCAGTGGCATGCCAAACAGAAAACAACCTGGAAATCCCTAAATTCAAATAGAGGGATGGAGGAACCATGCCTATTTCAGACTTAATAAGATATCACTGACTGCAATAAAACTCCTCTGACATTCAGCAAGTCTGCCCACATTCATTTGCTACAACTTTTGCTCAGAAAGAACAGTCTCTGGAGGGCTGCTTCTGCCCTACGCTTGCTGCCCAGAAACAAATCCTCATCC